>VXAZ01005920.1:489630-543692 GCA_013399875.1 Gymnorhina tibicen | reverse complement strand
CCCCGGGCAGGGGGGCCGGCGCTGCCCCTGCCGCAGCAGCTGGTGCCCGCGGGGGTGGTGGCGGCTCTGCTCCGCCCCGCCGCCCCCGGCTGCCGCTCCCCCGCTGCGGCGGCGCGGACAGGGCGCCCGACTCCTTCGCACGCCGCGGGGGCAGCGGGGTGCAGGCAGGGGGCTACAGCCTGGGTACTACAGGCAGCGGGCGCCGGCCCTGACACGGAAGTGATCGCGCCGAACGCTGCCTGAGCCGCCGGCCCCGCCAGCGGGGATGGGGCGCCGGCTCCGCGGGCCTGGGTATGCGGCCCACTGCCCCGAGTGTCGGCCGAGCCGGCCCGCCGAGCCCCGCGGAAGGCGGGGAGCCGGGCGTGTCCCGGGGCGGCCCCTCGGAGAGGCTGGAGCGCGGCTCACCCCCCGGAGCTGTCCCTTCAGCACCCCGGGAGGCTCCCGGGCCGGCCGCTCGGGCCGGTGCTTGCCTGGCTTGGCCTCGGCAAAAAGAGGCAAACCAAAGAGGGCTTCGTTTTACCGTGAGGGATCCAAGTTCCCAAAACCAAGATCAGGAGGGGTGGAGAATGTGCTCCCCTCAGCTCTCTGCTCCCCTCAGCTCCCCGCACAGCCCCCTTCAGAAAGTCCATCTTTACAGCCCTACCTGTCTTACAATGCCTGATATCCACCGAATTCCCAAGTCCTTGGACACTCCTCTCCTGCACATGCAGCCAATCTCTGGCAATTGTCACAGGCTTTGACTACGCCAGTAGTTACATAAGGGACATTTTCTGTTGCTCTGAAATAATATATTGCAACAAACTGGTCTGAGATTGATTATGTGACTAAGCAAATTTGAAGCAGTGGATCAATCACAAGGCCTGTTTACTGCTCATGTACAACGTGCTGTTTGAATACAAGCCCAGCCACACAGCACTGTTGCCTGTGGTCCACAGGCATACCTGGTGGTCCCAGCACAAGAAAAACTGCAAGTTACTAATTGCAAATCAGGAAAAGTGGGAGGTTAAAGAGAGAGGTCCCTGGGATTTCAACAGAAATGAGTCCAGATAACCATCCTTCTCATTAACAACTACCCATGGACTCAAACCATGTGAAAAAGCAGTGATGTGACATACCCGAGCAATGCCAAAATGCATCCAAGGAAAACATCTTTCTTTTCTGCATTTATAATGCAGTGGGACCTGCTGTCTTGAATGATGTGCATGCATTCAACACTATGGATGTTGTTCACATGAGGGGAGTTAGGAAGCCAGTCAAAATTTCATTTATTATGGTTATCAGCACACTGATTTTAGTCAACTGACATTTCTGAGCATATATTGCCCAGGATTCCACAGCTCACTTAATAAACCATATTTCCACATTAACACATGAATATCATATGGAGGTTTCACTCGTGCATGTGAAAAAAAAAAAAGTATTGCTTGTAGGACATTGCTTTGTTGCTTCCTTAAAGTCTTCTCTTGTATGGGCAAATATGGATTTTTTTGTTCCTGATGGTAACATTGAGATTTATTGATCATGTTAAAAAAAAAAGTCAATTTGTTCCTCCACAGGACACCAAACCCTGACAGTTATTGAAATATGCAGGTGGTACATGAAGTGTGATGTGTGACCTGCCTGTCTTTGCAAGTATTGGAAAAAATATTCATTTTATGAGTTATTTCTTTGCAATCAAGTGATTAATTTGAAATTCCAGAATAAAAACTTCTGAAGGTGCCATAGTAGGTCCAGTATGTTGCACAGTGCATACATCTGCTAAATGAAGTGCATCTTTTATTTATCATCCATAAAGCTAAGAAAGGTGGTCTTTGTTTACACTTGGGATCTAGTTAGATAACACTGCTCAGGTTTCTAGAGCAGTCAGGGTTTTTTAAATAAAAAAAAAGAATACTGATATTTTTTAAAGTATTAAGCCAGGAGATTCATATTAATTCTGATACATAAGGAGATCACAAGACTCAGAGAACATGTCAGATCAATGCTTTAGAAAATAGCATTAAGCTTTCTAGTTAGAAATAAGCATAAAATAATACCAGAATCTGCATTTTGCTTTTAAATGTTTCCGGGTTTTTTTCATACCATAGGCTGTAGTTTATTAAAAACTATTCTCAGTTACCAGATTCCTTTGTTCAGTAAGAGATAAAATTGCCGTTTTAGGTGCTACAGAAGCAGACCCAATCACATCCTAATACCCCAACATCCTGTGAGTTTGCCTAAAAAACAGTATGCAGCTTTGGAAAAATATATTGATTTGGTATATTCTCTTGCAGGTAGTGCAGTCATCCTGTTTTGACATTGCTTGATGAAAAGAGGACTGAACTTGATTGAAAGTGCACCCTCTTCCTATAGGACCTTTATTCCAAACAGACCAGATGAGTGATAGCAGAAAACCTAGGGACATACTTGCTTCGCACAAAATCTACAATTTTTTTTGTCTTACTGGCCAAGCCCAACAAGAAGGGTATCACATACCTGCTTGGCTTCAGTTGTAGCTGAGCTCTTCTTGCAACAGCGTGAACATCATGAGCTAGAACAGGACTTCCTTGGTGCAGGGCCTTAGAGAAAATGCAACGTACATTTTGCACCTATTTTTTGCTATTGTGCATTTTACAACAGAATCATCAGACAAAAAAGGCATGAATGATCCAAAGGGAATGCATGTGAGAGACATGAGTTCTCCTTCTTCCAGAGGAGTGACTGGAGTTGCCAAGTCACTGAGTCAGTCTCCCTCTCTGCTCTGTGGGACTGCTGTATCTCTGCCAGCAGTGTCCTCCTCCCCCCACAAAACCCCATCCCATGGATTGGGGATTTGAACTGTCTCCTGACATCTAGGAACTGTGAATCCAAAACACAGCTACAAGCCGGGGAAGGCTCAGGTTACCCACTTCACAAGCAGTGATACAGCCCATAGTATTCTGCCAATTCATATTAATTCCACTAACTCAGCAGAAGCTGAATGGCAGCTCCTCCACCAAGAGGAGCAAGAACTTGGGTGTAGCAGTTTCCTTACCGTTAGAAGATCAGGTGGCCAATTCCTCAAAACTGAGACTTCCTGGGTTGCTATCCACAGATACAGTTGTATATAAAACTGTATTTCAGAAGCTCTGTCACCATTTTGAAGTTAAAATAATAAAACTATAATGTTTTTAATTTAAAATATGCATACATTTAATATACAAAATTATACAAATTATACATTTAGCTAACATAGAAAAATACATCTTGTTAACAAGATAAAACGTCAGCATATCTTACATAATTTGTGAGAGTTACAAATCTGTGATCATCAAGTAGACTTTGTGACTTCATTACAATTCTGTATCCTCCTAGTTACACTGAATATTAATACATATGTACAGTTGATATCAATGGCAAATGTCTTAGAGTGGAAATCTTTGCTGAAGAGTTATCCAGAAGGTATTAATGAAACAGTTAAAATATGAGTGGCCTCTTATACTATTGAAGCTTTTCACATAGCCGAAACTAATGTGACACCCAGTGACAGGGTGGTCATGGGTCAGAGTTTAAACTTTTTGCATTTATTTACAAACACCCCTCCCTCCCCAGTCCAACTGGTACACCTTCTTAATAAGTATCACACCATAAATCACAGCCTTTTTGTGCATTCTTTGGTACCTATTCAAATGGATCCCAATTTGTGGCCCTAACAAATGCTCTTCATGACTTCTGGTTACCACACCTCTATTGGCTGTACAAAAGTGTTAAATAGTTGTACAGCACTAGAGCTCAAAAGGCAAGATCTCCATACATTATTCATCCCAGTTTACTCACAAATTCCTCAGGAGGTGGGGAAATATTTTTGTTTCAGTCAACAAATGTGTGCAGTAAGTCTTCACTCCTTATTTAATTTACATGGTTTCCTTTTCCAAGTTCCAAACAAAAGACAGAAGCGTAATTTATAAATGAGCTGTAAAAATCGGTTCCATGCTGGGCTTTGTCCTACACACTGTGAGCCACGTAATGATTTTCTTTTAACTATTTACATATTCTTCAAAACTTGCTTGTCATCACAGGGAGCAAAACAGAAGACCACCACCAGTCTGATTTTCAGGCCTTGATAATTTTTCTTTTCTTTTTCTTTTTTTTTTTTTTAATTTAGCTCTGTACCAACAAATTGCTCTTAATTCCTAGAAGATAAAATTCACTCATGAGCTAAAAGCTTATTCAGCTTTTCCTAAGAGCTGCTTAGGGCCATCAGTGAATGATACATGAATTGCCTCATGGAGGCTTTTTTGGCACTGGAATGGTTTTCACCTGTTAGTTACATTTTCCCTGTTTTTCAAAAAGACCACAGTGCAGAGAGTAGAGAAATGTAGTTGTTTGGCATCAGTTAGTGCACACGGTGCAGTAACCTCTCGCATCGGAATTTACATTTGCATATTCATATTCCCATAGCAAGAGTCTACATTACACAGAGAAACAATAGTGAACAGAGATTTATACCACAGATCCCAGCAACTCCAAATCAAGGCAGGTTTCCAAAACTATTAATCTCTCTTGTCCTCTCCTACAACATTAAAGAGAACATGATGCCCACATATCTACCACATGTGAGAATTTCTTAAGCCAAGTAGAAGCAAGCATGAAATCTTGGTCCCAAGAAAGCCAGTGGAAATTTGCCAGTCACTTCAATGATACAAGCATCTAATCCAGTGTATTTAAACTTTCACCTTTTTTTTTCCTTTTTTTCTGCCTTTAACTGCAACTTGCAACTTTCCTAGTACGCATGGATCCCAATGGTAGAATTTAAGTTACCTATATTTTTAGATCACATCCTATACAAGAAATAGTATACTCTCTTTCCTAACATTTCTACAGGGGCAAAAATTCCTGTCCATAATCCCATGGCTACTGATTTCTAATGCAAATCTATTTGGAGCCAAAGGCACAATATATTTTAAAGGAATTCTGCTAAAGCAGGAAAGAGGTTTGAACAAGTTTCTGTAATCCTAGGGTCTGTTACCCTCTGCCTCCTTAAGGCACCAAAGGATTTCCAAAGGATTAGTGGCAAAACCCAGCATGCACATGTCCCTCCCTTCACCCCATAACCACAGTAAATTCAAATATTAAAAACCTTCATCTGCAAGTGAGAAATACAGGTAGATTTATGAAACACAAAAATCAGAGTTTCCACTTTTCAAAAGGCCACAAGGACAAACATCAGCCATGCCTTAGCAGACGGTTTATCCTGGAAACTCTGCTGTGTATGTGACACATTTCCTAGCAACTGCATTATTCTGTATGTAATATGATTATCATGCCAGAGTCAATCATTGTACTGGCAGCATTTGTGATCCATAGTGGTGTGAAGAACAGAATTTGGGATTTAAAGGTTGCCGAAGGAGCAACCTATAAACTGTATTTTCAATATCCTCCAATGCTCTATACAGTAAAGTATACATAAATAAGTGAACTGCCAAAGAAGCCATATTCTCCATGTAACACTGCCCATCTTGTCTATTTAGGGTGACACAAAAAGATTGCATTTACTTACAGAACTTAGCAGCATCTTAATTTTGACTAAAGAATTAGGCCAAAACAATATTGTGCATATAAAGCAATCAGAACAAAGCGCCCAATTTTTCATTTTCTGAAGGTTTACCATGAAATGACAATACATGTAAAGCATGTGCTGGCACCTCTAGCATAGATATCACATTAAACAAGTTAACTTCTGCTTAGTGAAACAAACTCAAACTCTCTAACAAGCAGACAACACTTTTCACCGTAAGGCAACTAGAAAATAGCTAGGCTCTCTGTCTTAGCTAGCAATCTCACATTAAAAGTTCACTGCTTTCTTACAGTGGTTTGAGGCAAAGTTGGGATTTTACTTTCCAATCCTCAGCTACATGAAACACACCCACTGGTCTATCAATGTAATTAATAAACAGACTTTTCCAATATTGGTTGGACAATTTTTGTATGAGGAGGTGGTAGAATTTCAAGGAGATTGATGTGGTACAAACCACAAAGAATGAAGAGTGCTCTACATTCCTTACACTAATTGTTCTAAAATGAAACCGAAAGGCAGAAAGCTTAAGAGGTTACAAAATGGACAGCTTCATTATCAACATTTGTAATTTATGGTGGGAGATTTTGCATAAATACTGGGAAAGAGGCCTGATATTTTAGTTCCACACTTAATTCAAAAGAAAGAAGTAGGGTTTAATTGTGTGA
The DNA here is from genome assembly GCA_013399875.1 of Gymnorhina tibicen. Taxonomy (NCBI): domain Eukaryota; kingdom Metazoa; phylum Chordata; class Aves; order Passeriformes; family Artamidae; genus Gymnorhina; species Gymnorhina tibicen. Next base: position 537,491 of record VXAZ01005920.1, on the reverse strand, counting down.
GTGTTGTGGAAATTATGTATGTTTTCAGGTGGATAGTATGCAAATGGTAGAAACCTACACATATGTCATTGCTTTATTTTCGGAACTTGTAGTTAAGCTTCACTTGTTACCATGACAACGTGTCATCTTGTTACTAATTGTAATCTAGAAATGCACATTACATTAATCTGATTTGGGATTCCACGGTTTCTTCTTCTTCTGCTTCCTTTCAAAGGATGTCTGTAATTACTGGGCAACTACATATTGTAAAGACAGCACATCCTAGCAATTAGATGAACATTAAAAAAAGAAAAAAGGGAAATACAAGTCATAAAACAGTTATCAAAACTGAAAGTGCATCACAATGTAAGAGACAGTTTGAGAGCAGCTGCTGCCGTTCAGGCCAGCACAAGTATTGCCACTGACTCCACAGTGCTGTGTGCCTTTAGTTACAGAAGGGATGGAGGCACTCACAGGACCCTTTATGTACAGGTCTGGTGCCTGCATTCCCATCTCCCTGCCTTCCCAAATGGTACTCAGAGGTGAATAGTAGGGCTTGTGGTGTGTAATCTGTATTGTGCAGATTGTGCACAATGTGTTTACATCACATGTGCTACGACCAACCAGAGTGCACAAACCCACTTATTTCAGGAAAAGCATGCGTGCTTGCAAGTGCTTTATCTGAAAGTTAAATTCAGTGTGGCCCATTCATGTGGTTTAAATACTTAGAGTATTAGGACAGAGCACTTTGATGTTCCAAGTGCCTCTCACTGCCCATGAAAATCATTCCCAATTCTAACTTACCCTTGTAAAAATGCCATTCTGTCTCATTTGCTAAACAGTTTGTATCCTCAAGTATCACATTCTCAGATATATTAAACATCCCAACTCAGATCAAAGGCTCTTTCAGGAATGCTCAAAGCCACACGAGGCTGAAGATATTACGTACCCACATGAGCAGACCCATGAAGATGGAGATTGTGCTTAACTTGGCAATTGCTTCAAAATGCAAATGCTGAGATCCCAAGAAAATAAAACAAAACTCAGACTCAAACATGCATTGGCCTGCATGGCCAGCTTCCACTACAGGAGGTGGCTAAAATGGTGCAGATGGTAACTTAGGGCAACTTCTCGCTTTTTCCCATAGCATAGCAGCTGCAGTCACCTCCAGGCCAAAGCATATCTCATCAGTCATTCAGAGCTCTACTTCTTCTTCTGTGTGACTGATACGTTCTTCCCTGGACAAGAGGAAGGAGGAGAAAAAAAAAAGAAGAAGAAAAAGACAAAAGCATAAGGTAAGTATCTGTATTTTCACAATTTAAGGAATTGTTTATTATTCATTCAAGGTCAAAATAAAGCATTTGGCAAGCAGTGGGCCCAGGTGCTTTCATACAAACATAGCATAATGGCAGCACATTGTAGGAACTGAACTGTCCAAAACGTATTGAGACATTCTCCCTTGATTTACTGATTTAAGGTGAAAAGCACCTTCCATGCTTTTCCCTTTTGCTACTCCTTCTTGTACACCAGACAAACATCCATTTGTCAATACGGAAACAAACATTCCCTGCCACCTTCCCAACACCATCTCATAACCCACTTGGCAAGCATCTACAGAAGTAGTCTCATGGATAAAGTTCAACTCATGGAATGACAGCCATCAGAAATCCAACTTTCCAAGTAAGTCCTATTTCTATGACTCTTCTCAGAAAAATATTCACCATTTGCATCCTTCCTCAGATATTAAATTTCAAAGCCCGCAAAACATTATATCAGGCTTTACAATTTCCACTAAGGCTGTCATTATTACTGTTAAACATCACTAGTGATGCACTGCTTGCATACTTAACTCTGGCTAAAACTTGATGTCTACTAGAGAAACAGATATCTTAGTACATTGGTAGAACAGGAAATGATAATAGCATAATTTTGTTAAAAATATTAAATTGCAATTATTATTATAATAAATGGCTGATGACAGTAATTAACTGTCCTTACTAAAATGTGTCCTAGTCACCAACATGCCCCTCAAAAGAGAAAATTAACCACTGGGAAAGAAGAGAGCCTTTATGGCTTGTATTTCAGGATGGAAAGATTTTTCCAAGCATGAAGAACAGAAATGAAGAAAAATCCTGCAGACCGAGGCAAAGTAATAAAGGGGAGGTCATTATTTTTGGAGAAGCAGCTAGATGGATTATCGTAGGACACAAAAGCAGTGAGATATGCAAGAGTCAGTCACTGATGCAGGAGAGTGCCAGCTGGGCAGGAGTACATTGAGGATTCCTAGTGATGAGAGGCATTTAGAGCCCTTGCATACTCCCTAGTTCAGCTCTCCATCTTGAATCAGAAACTGGTAAATGTTCAGACTTGCTTTTCATTCAAAACAACACCAGAAGTTTTCTGCAGTCTTCGTAAGACATTATACATTAATTCTGCCTCTGCTGTAGGTGCATCCAAACAAAATTGGTTTTGGAATTCCATCTCTTTGCATCACCTAATAAAGTCCAGATTGTATTGCAAACAAAGAAAATCCATTGCAGTTCATTCTTATCTCCAGGCAAAGAAAGGGAACACTACTAGAGTCTCCGTAAATCATCTTCTTTTTGATTAATGTCTTTGTAGCCTAAGTGCAATCAAAACTCCCAACAGAACACACTTTCAGCTTTTGCTAGGCACACCTTCCAAGCATTTTTCAGGACATCAAGTACTTTTTCATTTTTAATTAATATTACCATTAATTAATATTACAATATGACTTAGTACCAGCAGAGCTGGCCTTGTATTTTGGGATGGTCTGAAATACAACCCTGTCTCTCCTCTTCTAGTCATACATGAAGTCTCTGCTCTGTGATCCCACATAGGCTCTAGGGAGGATCAGGAGGGTAAGTCTCTAGGTCCTCCTAAAATTTAGCTTTATTTTAGAAGACAGAGAGGTTTCAATTTTATTTCCTCAACTGGTTGCTGAGGAGCTACCCACTGCTACCAGCTGCCAGTTTACTGACTTGTTCAAAAGGAAGAATGTCCCTAAAGTACCAGGGACAGTTTTCATGGAAAACTATGCTTGAAAAAACTACCACTGAAAACTGGTGTGGCCAGAATAATGGAAATGTGATTCAAACTTCATTCATTCAGTGAACTTACATTTTTTTGTACTTTAGTGATCACTTCTTTTGTTATCCACCAATTTAAATTTAAACTAAGTTCTCTAATTTTCCAAAATTGGGGTTAAAGAATATTTGTCAAACATACACTGCTAGACCAAGAGCATTTACAAATGTAAAAGTCATTATTTGCCTAATATTTCCTTCAATTTTTATTACATTTTTCTTGAAACGTTAGCTGCCAATTCTCCTTTCTCATTTTGTCAGACTCTTCACTTTCTTTTTCCCATTCCTTTCATCCTCTCTGTCTGTCCCTGCTCCTTCCTATGTGAATTATTCACGCCCTCCTTTTATTGTACACCTGAAGTCTTTATGAAACCTTGTGCTCCTCGCAGTCTTATTTCCCTGACAAATTTATCCTTCACCCTTCTCTTAATTATTTTTCTTCATACCACATATCTAACTAAGAAGTGCGGAACATCAACATAAACCACTAATGAATTGTTTTGTAATTATTCCGGTCAGGGAGGAAGTCTCTCTTGTGAAATGCTTGAGGAAAATAAGAAAGGTCTTCATGATGTTACTTTACCAAAGAAAGATATCGACCAAGCATTTCCAGGGCTCAAGCACAAAGGCGCAGTTTCCAACCATGCATCACAGAGATTAAAAATCAGCTGAGTCTTTATCAATGCTGTACCTAAGAGTTTCAGCATGGGTATTTCTGATGCTCAGAAATTTGCTGGCCTCCCATTCTTTGGCAGGGCTAAAGCACATGGTTGAGCAACGATGCGGAGGCTGGGCTTGTGCTCCTTCACATCACAAGCAAAATCAATTTCAGTCACCAACACAAAGAACTGCTAATGTAGAAGGTCATTAAACAAAACTGATTTCTCTATGACATTGGAACCTCAAAGGAAACCTTGAAATAAAAGTGATGACTGTGCACTGCTCTCTAAGCCAGGACCGAATAATTTCTCGCATAACAAAGATCAGTGATCCATATTCACACTCTCAGTTGATGTTCTCCAGTCTTTTACCGCCTCTGTGAGCCACCAGCATTTATTTGTTCTAGCTGCTCCCAGTCCTTCACATCTGTACTTGTTCATCCTGTGCTAAGTATCAGGAAACTGTAAGACCACAGGAAAGAACCTCAGAAGGTCATTTAGACCAACCTATTCAAAGCAAAGTCAGTTCCGAAGTCAGAGCAGTTTGCACAGGGTTTACCTAATCAAGCTTGAAAAATTCCTGGGATGGAGAATGCACAGCCTTCCTGGGCAGCCTGTCCCACTGCTGCACTGTCCTCAAGAGAGAAATGCTTTTCGTACATCCAGTCTGAAATTCTCTTGTTTCATCTTATGCCCACTGTGTCTCACCCTCTCACAATGCATCATGTTGAAGGGCCTGGCCTTCTCTATGGTTCTGCGATTCTCAGTTGCTTCCTCACAGTTTCAGGAAGGCTGTTGTGAGGTGCCCCCAAAGCCAGCTCCTCCCCAGGGTGAACCAGCCTGGACGCCCTGGCCTCTTTTCACAAATGAACAATGAACAAATGGTCTGCTCCCTCAAGTGTCTAAACTACCATTTTTAAGGAAGCTCAGAGAGCTCATACTGGTAGAACAAAACTAGTGCTGACCACCTCCTAAAGACAGCTGTCCTGCTGGACTCTTCCACTCTAATCAGCTCCCTGGAGAGTTGAGCTCTGTGCCCACTGCCAGGGTCCATGGTCTCCTTCCCCTGCAGAGCACAGGGTGGGTGGAAGTCATCTTTGTCCCATTAAGAAGGTACAGCAGTAAAAGCCTTGCAAAAACTTCCGGAGTGTGCACCAAAGTCAGAAAGGAATGAGCCAATATAGAGACTTCAAAGACAAACAACACTGGGGCTAGAAGGAAGAAAACCAAGAGCTGCAGGACTGTACACACATTCCTACAATCTCTATGGCATCTTCAGAGAGTGCCTGTGCTCATTGAGATTGGAAAAGACTTTTCAGATCATTGAGCCCACCTGTAATGAATGCACACAAAAGATTTGATGTTAAATAGCTCCTTCCATTTAGAAGACAAAGACAGTAAAAGGAGGATGTTACTTTATTCTGGTCATCTGAAAGAAGACACGAAATATGGTGATACCACCATAAAAACATATTTAAATAATGTCTGATATCTGAAGTGGGTTTGGGTGGTGGACCATCATGCACTTCCAACTGCTGCAGAAAGGCTTCAGAAATCAGTCAATGCATATTGGGAACATTTCCCCAGTGTGTAACCCAGCATTAAAGATCTCAAGGCACCGGTACACAGTGGCTGCTCAGTACCTCAGCCCTGATATGCAGGGCCAGAAACACTATGTTTCCATTGGTTTGTAGCACTAGAGGTATTTAAAGTGAGGAAATTGCAAATTCAATGAATTAATAAGATTTCTTTATATCCAGCAAAGAAATGCATATTTCTGCTATTTGTGAACAAATATTTGAAGAAGATACTATGCAACACCTGAAAAGAGTTTCTGCTGTAAATATAAAAGAAGTATTCTGCTGTGCCTCTGCCCTTATCAAGGGTCACAGATTATCCTTTCTTTAGAACCACTGAAGCACCAGCGTTTTCCATCACTATTCTGGAGCTACAGTAGCACAAATGAGAGAAAATGCCAGGCAAGAGGGCTTGTGCTATCTTTAATATTTTATAATGAAATTACAGATATTTTACTTGGTCTAACTAATATAATCATGAGCATTCAGTCATTTTATCATTGCTATTAGTTACAGAAAATCAATGTGTCTGTGGCATGCACACACATGAATAGAAAATTATCTACCATAAATTGTTTAATATGTGTTTTATAGTACCTTGTTTTAAAACATAAACATCTTCCTTTAGAAAAATTTTGATTACCTGCAAATAGAAACACTGGAAAAAAAGGAAGTGATTACAAGAAAAGAAATGTTGCAAAGCTGCATTTTGCCATAATATACATAGGATCCCTGAGCTGTTTGGTAAAGAAATGCTATATAACCAAGAGCACGATCTTTGCAAAAACATTTGATTTCTGTGCTTGGTAAAAAAAAAAAGAAGATCAAATAGTATTCAGTGTAGTCTTCTCGTTCAAAAATTTCTGCTTCTAAAATGTGTTTCTACTTGATGAATTCACTTTGGAGCTCAAGAGGTGTGAATCTCATTAAACTCTCAATGAAGACATATTGATCCCAGTTATAACCAATGGCCAACAGAGCTTGCCTGTATCTCAGAGGACAGGAATTGCATCCAAGGGAAAAGAACCCAGCAATCAACTAACCAACCATGAATGCTGAAAACCACAAATAAATTATATTCTCTTCTGTTAGAAGATTATACTATGTATTTCTACATTCTTGTGCTTAATAAAGATATTAAATACTAGACAATGTTACCTATATAAATCTCATTCAAGTTCATTGCTCTGGCTTTATGTAAGTTTCTTTCTTATGAAACTAATGGTGTAATGCTGGAAAAATGAATTCATGAATGAAATGAGCCTTGTCTTACTCAACTCTATGGAAAATACATTATTTTCATTAACAGTAGAATATGGGCAATATACAACAATACAAGCAATGCTGCTATTTAATGCTATAGAGCTCTTCATAAAAATGTCACACACACAAAGACTCATTTTCACACTGCTTGGAGAAGAACAACATAAGAGGCTTAATTAAGAGTGGGTAGCTATAGTGAAGAGGATTTGCAAACATGAATCTTATAAATGTGCATGGACAGTTGAACTCACTGGCATGCCGAACATCATTCTGGAAGTTAATTTCTTCTGTTAATGGCCTATTAATATATATATAATATATTTGCTTTCAAAAAATGTCTTCTAGAACAATATCCCTGCAATCCTTTGCAGCTCTGAGATGCAAATGCTTACAGAAGATCCCTGATGTCTAACCTCCCTCTCATCAACTATTCCACAACTTTACAGACAGGCAGCAGTAACATACACACTTCTGAGATCAACTGCTACCCCAAAATCTTGGACATGCAGCCAAGCATAGACAGCTTGCCAAGAGGCTTAGGGTGAAACATGCTGATATGAGGCAGTTCAGCAATTCAAAATTACAAACTAGGAAACCTTGAAGACTGATCACAGATTGCTGGAACACACACATAAAAAAGGAAAAACAAGCTGGATTTTTTTTAAGATAGTGTTCACCAAGTTGTTAAGGAGTGGCCCTATTCCAATTTAAAATAAGAAACAATTAAAACACCTTTGTATTCAAAGGATCTTCCACAGGACTCCATTTAATTTGCTGATATGATTTTCCTGTAATGGCACTGCCTCATTTAGACAGCCCCAAGCTTTTATTAGCCTTGAAAATCTAACAGCATTTATTAAACACAGGAGGTTTTTTGTGGTAAATTATGCACATGAACTTAGTGTTATTTACATTTCTCCCATTAAGACAATCATAATGGATTTAAGGTCTAATGTAAATGAGTTAATATCATAATATAGAGACAGTAACAGCATGACACGTCCAAATACAATGGCAGAGTGGTACCTTCTATGTATCAGGCACACTGCTTTTGAGGAGCATCTCACAACAATAATGCAGCCCAGTACAATGAAAAAGCAAATTCCAGAAGAATTATCTAGTCAAGTCAAAAATGGAGAAAACCTCATCATGTGCATGTTTTGCTGAGGTTAAAGAAGTGAGCATTATCAAGAAATTACCAAGAGTAACAGACAGTAGGAACAACCAACAACAAACACTTCCCATCTAATGTAATCCACTGTGAGCTCTAGTACTGTAATGCATCCAGTTACAACTGGGACATACAGTGTTTCTTCCAGTGCTGAAAATGCAACAGACGGATTGACCCACAAGAGTACCACAGCTTCCCTCCCCTGCAAAAAAATGCAATAAAAGTGTGTTCAACTTGGTTATTTCACATCCTTCCCCTTTCAGTTTCTCAAGGAGGCACCCTTAACACAGAAATCATCATGATTAGATTCTGCTGGCAGTGTGTAATATCATTCTCACAGAGCAGCTGTAGAACACCACTGGAAGAGATATATTTGCAATAGGTAACAGCCATGAACCTTGTAAAAACATGCTTACCACAAGGTGGTAAGTACAGCCATGAAAATATGAAAGACCTGCTGGGATTGAAGAGCACAAATTGTGAGCAGGACAAAATAAGGCCCTTGGAAGTGGAGGCTGTTTGAGCCCTTCAGTCTCTGGAACAGGCTATCTCCTTCCTAGATGACCCTCCCAGGCAGTTCTATTCACATTTGCATGGTAACAGCTGCGCACAAGACCAAGGGTTGTATTCACCTAAGGCACAGCACCCTTTGGGCCAGAGGGGCTTTGTCCTGGGGACACCAGTGATGCCTGCAATGCAGACCTGCCCATTGTCCTTCAGGGATTTTAATGATCTGAAAAGCACTGCAAATATCCTACAGAAAACCATTCATTTAAATTATTTGACTTAGGGGAAGTCACAGGCTTTTTTTTTTTTTTAAGTCAAGGTCATTAAGAATAGCTCACTCTATACGAGACTGATTTTATGACTCACAAGAGACTGGAAAAATCAGCAGCAACACTGCATATTTAGAGTATAATGTTTAGTCATCAAAGACACTCTCAGAGTTATTGCCTCTTCCTTAGACACATTTTTTTAATTGCTCCAACAGAACTGCAGCAGTAACAAAGAAATATCTTCCCCTAAAATGCACAGTCATAGGAGTAACTGATCAGCACGTTTGCCTTGCTGCTATCAGCCTAAGAAAAACAGGCAAGTGAATTCACATTTCAGCAAAGCATTTTTTTATCCCTCTACCTCTCCAGCCATGCAGGGGAAAATTATGTATATGCATCCAGAGCAGATTAAGCAGCATCTGAAGAGAAGGATTTGTAGATGCTCTGCACCCCACAGCAAAAGCTTAGGAAGACACAAATATTGGAACATTTCTGTTTTGCTTTGTTTTCCTTGCCTGATCTTTATAAAGTCCTGATAAATGCCACAATAACTGCTAGAGGAGGTCAGATTTTAATTTTTTTAAAGTAGTAATCAAAGCAGTATCATTACAAGTCTGCGAGCAAATCGTAGGCTTTCTGTTCCCAGATGAACCCACTGCAGATTCATGTATCAGCCCCCACAGCTGTGTCTGCCAGACAGAGGATGCATAGCTGTGGTTACAGTATCAGGAGGGTGATGGTACATTTGAACACCCCATGGCAGAGCCAGACAGTCCACTTGTGACCCCCAAAGCCTCCAGACCAACAGTGAATCTTGTCCAGCCACAGCAATCTAAAGAATGCAGAGTTTAATAACTGCAACACATTGCAGTTAAGTTGCAGTTACTGCAACGTATTTTAAAGTACCACCAACAGTAAAAGCCTAGATGGTTTTATCACAAATCAAACTCCTTGGAAATTATTCAGTAAAAGAAAAACGTCTGCTACTCCCACTGATATTTACAGAGGCAAGTCAAGTTTCCCTGGTCCAGTTTTACTCCTGTGATGGAGGATTCAGCATGCAGCATATGACCTACATAGCAGGAAGCTGAATTTTGTTATAATCCTGTCCCCCTGAGGACTGAAAAATTTGGGAATCAGACAAGATGAATGTAGTGGCCCAGATTCCCTCTGTCATTTGGGCAATTTTGCATTGCATCATTAGTCCTAATTCACCCTGCAGGGGCCACAGTCATGACATCAAGCCACAGGGCCCATCATCCTCCAGCTCTATGTCTAGGCAAAGCAAGAGGATGCTCACCTTCCAGGGCTCCACAGTTGCTAAAACATCACTCTGTAGCTGTAGATTATAAATATAAATTACAGCAACCTTTAGGATGCTATAACTCACATTGGCAATATCTGTACTGAATTTTGAGTACATGCTTGGGGCCCATGTGCGCCCGGAAAATTCTCCTGTGCACACTGCTTGGACCAATATCTCTACTCAGATACAAACCTCAGGATCAATCCTAAAGCAAGCATGGGAAGAAGGGAAAAAGCACAGGGTACCAACTTGTATTTCATCTACTTTCCCAATAACATCACACTTGCCACTATGTCAGTCAAGAACCTTCCTGCAATAGCCATGTTTTCCAATACCTTTAGGACAAATGGGGTTTGTAGGGCATCTGACTACAGGTAGGCTAGTGCTGTGTGAAGAGCTGCAGGTGACCCACATCCCAACTTCAAAGATACTGGAATGGTGTCAATATTTCTTTGTCCTCTCTTCTGCCTCATTGAGCTTTGTACCCATGGTATCTACAGCAAAGGGATGCAGGACCTCCAGGGTCAGGTGCTGACACATTAGGATTTCTGCATGGGGTTACTAAAAGTGTTCAGAAACATTTTTAATGGCACATTTGACTTCGATGACTCTGCAGAAATCACACTCGATTTCCTGCCAGGTCCTCTTGCCTGTTCTTCAAGTGTATTCCTGACAAGTTGACAGAGAGTGGGAGTTAGAACGAAGTTATTGCTCCAGGATTATTTCAGAGATTGCAGAGCTCCTAAGCTGCTGGCTCCTCTACAGATCTCATTAGGCAGCATGCCAAGAAACTCAGAGCAGAGTCTCTCTGCCCATAAACTCCAAGGCTGTCAGCTCTCTGTTAGCTCACCAGGCAGAAAGAAAAGAAGCATGAGTCTGGAAGCTCTGGAAATGTGCAACTCCTTGGCACCCTGGGCAGCCGGAGGATCCAGACAGAATTCCTCAGGCTGGGGACCCCAGAGCTTGATTTCTCTAGTTCTAGATATCATTACCTTCAGACTAGATGACTGTTGTAGGTCCCTTCCAACTGAAAATATTCTATTTTATTCACTAAGAATGAAAAAAAATACTGATTTTCATTTCAAATCAGAGTACAATCAAATTAAACAAATCTATCAAAATCTGCTGCGAATTGGCATGATCTTTTTTCATGCTGCACCACTTGAATAATATGGCTGTTATGGCCAGTGTCCAACATATCTTGTGGTCCCATTCCCTAAATATACAGATTGCACCATTAGTCAGCAGACTGAGCTTGTATCACATTAACTGCCTCCTCTCCCATCCTTTTTGTCCCAAGTTTCCAGCCCTCCCAATTTAAATTTCAAAACCAAGCCCTTTAGGGAATAACATGTTTTGTGGCATTTCCCCTTATAAACATACCTGGATTTTCTATCCTCATGTTAGCTAAATTGAACAGGATTTATTTTTCTGAAACTCCTATTACCACAAAGCTCTATATGCAGGTCAGCAGGCTTATGTAACAGTGATGCATCTGGCTCTCTGTCCCACATAAGTAAGACAGAATATGCTGTGACTGCTACCTAACCTTGTGTGCTGTTCATCAAAGGCTCATATCCATGTGGGTTTTTTTCCTGTTAAGGGAGACCCACTGAAACCTCAGTCTTCCAAAGACCAACTTTCCCAGAGACCTGTAATTGTTACATGTTCCCCACTGGCTGATTACAGTCAGACACACTGGGTCATTTTCATGAGGCTTTTTTTTTTTTTAAATTCTCTAGTGCTCATCCATTCAAGTTAGGTTTTTTTCTGGAAAGAAGATATTTTGATTTAATTCTATTAGTTGTATTTTAATATAATCTTTTAAGATCAGTTGTTACCTTGTGAGCTCACTCCAGCACATTTTCTTGCAGCTGCTTCTTGCTCTGCATTTTCCTTTGACCTTTTCCATTTTGTCACACATCCACCAGTCACTCCAGTGAAATGCTCATAGAAGTGGTCAGGGATTCGCACATGTTCACAGGGCACAGAATGGAATAGTCTATCCAGTCTCAGATGTTGTAAAAATTTCTCTCCATTAAAACTAGGTCAAGGTATCTTGCAGGGGACAGAACACAAGTCAACAGCAAGTGCCCAGCTCTCATGCTGAAAGGAAGTACGCACAGATTCATGACAATCATACATACTTGCGAACAGCAGATTTGGCCTACTGCAGCAGGCACAGTGATGTGTTTTATGCAGCTATCGAATACATGTAGACATCTATGCAAATCCCAGGTCTAGATCAAGCACATAACTTTAACTTGTAACTCTAGCCTCCAGCTAGTGTGGAAATGAAATCACTGATTTCCTATAAATATGCAAATACGGTTAAATGCAAGGTGATCTATCAGGAACAAGGAGTGCAGCCCACGCCTGCAGAATGGTGGATGTGTCCAGAATGGCCCTAAAGAAAGATCAGAGGCTGTTCTAACAGTCAAGTCAGCACATCTAACAAGCACAAACCAGAAAGATCAAACAGGACTTGGCACATAAACCAGCAGGGTGATTGGCAGACAAGCCTTTGACACCTTTCAGGGGTACTGATGCTGAGGAGCATATGTGAAGGAGGATTTCCCTAGCATTACTCCCAAGTTGGAGACTTTTCAGAACAAATGGTCTATTCTGTAGGTATGGCTTTACACTTTTTTGGTGTGTGTTTAATTCCATTTTTACAAATAAAATACTGACATTTAGCCAGGACAATAATTCAATACCAAGTTCACCAAAATCAATGGTTTTCTCTGTAGAAGTATAACCCCAAAACTCCCTAAATGCACATCTATAATAACATCCAGAGCATGGCCTTTTAGTTCATGTACAGAGCAGGCTCATCCACTGAGAAATTTGATGCTTATTTAATATATGCAGTGCTATACTAAGCCCAGTTAATCAACACTGTCTATTCTGAAAGCAGAAAAAAATTCTGTATGTCTATCACACTCCATCAGCTTTCCCCACTCACTCCAAGCAATTAGTTTCAAAGACTTCCTGGCTGAATTTACATAAAATGCATCCTTCCCTCCTACACTTTGTTAGAGCATTAGGCTATAATTTTGTAAGGTGTTCTTGGAGATGAACAATGGCAGACAAGTACCAGAGATTATACTATGCCTCAAGCACAGTCCGAGGAATTTATGAGAGCAGCAATTTCCTGGATCACCTCATCACCTTCAATTGACTTAAATGCTTGTGGAGCAAGAATGTTATTTATTGTCAGAGATTTTCTGGGTCTGTCTGCAGAGAGATGGCTGTGGTTGCAGACGGAATAGGCAGATGACAACAGCTGTCAGTGGACATAAAGCTGCAGTTGAAACAGCAGCAAGACTCATTGGAAAACCTCTGAAAAAAGGAACTTCAGTCATTTGCAAGGAGAGAAGGTGGAATGACATATTTGGATAAAATTTTGAGGCCCAGGCTTCTGATGGTCAAAATGTTTGGTTACCAGGGTTTTGGGTTTTTTTAGCCAGGACTACAGCTGTCATAACTTCATGAGCTAGCTCAGTTCTAGACTGATGAATTAAGCAGGTGGTGATGTATTTGTGGCTTTCAGTTAACGACTTGGTCTTGCAAAACCTCCGCACATGGATCTGTTCGAAGTGTTGGAATGGGAACAGCATATTCAGGAGACTTACAAGATGAAGCCCAAAGTACCAGGACACAACAGTTGTGCTGGCAACAAGCTACTGCAAACAGTTGCATAAGCTGAAGAGAAGCAAGAGCAATACTTCCAAGCGTCTGCTTTTAGCATTATATTTACAGCTTCTCCTTGACTGTGCATATATTAAGCAGATTGCAAACTTGTAGTGAGTGGAGAGAACAATCTGGGTATTTATAAGGCGGTTAACCTTTGGGAATGGTGTTTGTATTAACATTAAACAGGTCTGCTTCACGGTCAGAGGACCAGTGTTTTCATCATTTGGAAAAAGGAGAAAATATCTCATACCTGTGGAGATAGCCAAAAAGATTTTATCCTTGCACTCCAAAAGATCTTGGCTGATACAGACTATATAAAGTCAATGCAAACCTGGAACAGCAACAAAGCACAGACAGTGGCAGAGAGAAGTGACTCCAGAACACATGCCAGGCTGAGGGAGACCTTTCACCGTGGAATATTCCCATTTACTTTCTTCTAATCAAAACAAATATGCCACATTGATCTTTGTTCAGAAGCCACCCGGCGGTATCAACTATCAGCTGGACTCCTCAGCCACATAACTTATCCAGTATTAAGATGGAACCAAAGAAATCCAAACAACAATGGCTGGCATGACGCTTATTTTTCTGACCTAACTTCAGTGGTTTTTTGTTTCTAGGGAAACTCACAAAACCCATGTAAGAAAATCCCTGTCATGATTGGAAAAAATATTTTATTTTTAGATTTGGTAAACCCATCCATCAAGAAAAGGAAACAAAATGAAATTGAGAGCTGCAGTAACATTGCCATAGGATAAACATAATGTTGTCATTGACTACATCTGTGGAAATAATCAACTGAAAGTACAAGACACTGCTGTTTACAGAGGTCCAGGGCTGATTTACTTGGGTTACTTCCAGCTTAGCAAGCAATTTCATAAAAATATTTCAATTATACTGTGCATACTATACTCTTAAGATGCATATTTTAATTTTATTGCCTGATTCAAAATTTTCTTTCTGATAAAGGACTGCAGAAGCCAGAACCTGCCTTCCACTCACCTTCAAAGACACAAAACCGGCAAAGCAACTTTTGGTTTACTCCAGGGGGAACTCATGATGGTCCCTAACTGCATATTAATACCATGAATTATTCAAAATCACAGCAGGTAACAACAAACATTTTGTTAAGCACAATGATACAGCTTTAACATGAAAAACAATACAAGGAATATAATTAACAACTAGAAAAGCAGAGTTCAATTAAATGGCAAATCCCACTGTTGCTTATGCACTTCATTGGTGGATGGTTAATGCTACTAACTTCAGAAGTGCAGAACTGCTCTAGCCCCAGGAGACACAAGGCTTCAAAGATTCCCTCTTGCTCCATAGGAAGACAGACCAGGAGGTTTACAAGGACACCCACTACAACCGGTCCCACTTCACTGTTGAGGCCGACAGTTGGTCTGAAGGCTTCACAGATCTTTATTTGGACATGGTTAACTTCTATTCATGAGGAAAGACCACAGGAAGAAAATAATCAGCTCTACCTGTGGAAGAGTACTATCAACAGAAGTACGGTATCCAGACAATAGAAGGAGAAAAACAGCAACACATCTGCACCTGTTAATTTCTCTGAATGCTTGAATGCTTATGCTATAGGTAACCAATAGTATTATATTGTAGTTAAATGATAGCCAACGAATCCATTGTTGTAATTTACTAGCCAATGAACTTGTAACACGACTGATAACATACAGAAGTCTATAAATACGCTGCTTTTCTGAAATATAACGCTTTATGCTCTTGTCCGGTGCAGTGTCTGTTTGTGTCGTAGCCACCCCAACAGCAACACTTCACTTCAGCAAACAAGAGAGAGAGGTCTCCACCTGCTTTCAATTTGCTGTTCTCATTGGGAATATTTGGAGGGGAATTTGAGGTGGGCCATACTCCTCTCCCTCCAGCACATTTGTCCAGTAAAATCCTGCCCCAGCTGATTAGGATTCACTATGTTATTCACTGTTACCATCAGTAATTCCAGCCCTGTTTCCTAAATGTTGAAAATGAGGCTCAAGTCTAAGAAACATTAAGAAATGGCTCTGCTGCCATTCAGCAAAGCACAAGGGGTACTTCATGGGACCAGTTACTGCCTTGTCTACACAGTTGTCTGACTCAGTGTAATGTAAGGTAAGTTGTAATGATGTATCTAGAAGAAAAGAAAAAATCAGTTCCAATCCAGGAACAGATATAAGGCCTAATATTTTCATGGTTTGAATTATTCACACACAGATTGTACAAAGTGAGATTTTTCAGAAAAGAAAGCAAAGGGAAAATCCCACATTTCCAGAAAACTAGTGAAGATCAGTCATTCAGCAAAGTACAGATCCCCTGCATCCTCTGTCTCATAAACTACAACAAAAGAATATAATTTAGGGAATCTAAGAAGTCGTGGCACGTGCTTCCTCAGAAAAGTGTTGCACTGGTTATAAGGAGAAAATTCAACTCAAAAAAGAGGAAAAGTTAAAATATAAGTACCTGCTGCAGTGCTGTTTAATGATTACAGATGACTTTCTCTGTTGACTGAAGGCCTCAGGTTGGAGATAACGCATCTAACATACTACCAGCTACACCTCATTCATTTTGAATTTACATTTCCTATCTCCCCAAGCAATCATTATTTAGCAATACAGACAAGACAATTCAAATCTTTCTTACACCCAGAAGTCATTTTATTCCAAGTGATATGAATTAAGGGATGTTGGCAAGCTCACAGGGAAAACTAGACCTTCACTGAAAGCATGAACTAATTTTTAAATACAATGGTTTGTTTACCCTTTATTTCTTCCCAGCCTACCTCACTCCATTATAAATAGATTTTTAAGTGAAGTCTTTTGAAGATTCAGCAGCAGCCCTGGGATGAACCAGTCCAAGTGGTGTGCTACTCTGATGGAAAGCAGCTCCCCAGACCACAGCTTCTTCCATTTCTCACATCTGTGCACAGGCTGCAGCGAGGAACAGAATGACTGTGCTTTCTCACCATTCAACCCCAAGCTAGCATTTAACTTGCAGTGTTGGACACCAGGTTCAATGGTCAGTTTTCTGAGCCAGTTTTAGCCCAAAAGCCAGAAGTAGATTGTCCCAGGTAACTATGCAGACATTCTGTACCCCACACCTTTGCTTGAACATACCAAGAAGGTGGGATTATGTGGCTGAATTATCCTGCAAATTCCACAGGCCTGAGACTGAGAAAGAGCACCAAGCCCATAAAGAATGACACCGGGCAACTTCACTAACTACGTATCCTCACTTCACCAACATTTCTTATTTAGGCATTATACATTCTGTCTTCACTTCAGAATATGTAAACCACTCTCTTTTGCAGAAGCAAAAGGAAATACACAAATTCCTTCAAGCTTCCTCTATCATTGCCCAAGGGATTTAAGCAAAGAGTTGAACATTCAGTTACTCATCTGATTCTGGTGCCCAGCTGCCTTGGATACAGGGGCCATGCCTATCCTCTTATCACTGGGGCCTAGACCCTGAAATGTGCTCAGCAGTGCTTTGTGCAAGGCTATATTTTCACAAGACAAATACACACAAAAAACTCCCTAATCTCTGACAGGAAGAAAAACAATGTAGATACTTCCCTGATCCTGCAAATCCTTGATTACACAAGAAACAAGAAACATGGATAAGATCATCACAAGAGCAGAACCTGTTTTATCAGCAGAGATTGATACACCACGCACTGTAAGAGTGTACACCAGGGTGTACACCAGTGGGAACTGTTGGGAGAATTTTTGTTTCCATGAATCTAACATTATTCAGTCTGCTGAACTAATGTCCACCTTGAGATGCCTAAGTGGGTGTCAGCTGCAAGGGAAGTGCTTTTCCTCTCTCTCACTTTTGGCAGCACCAAATACTCTGAATTGAAACAAATACAAATCTGAGCAAATTACAAATACCCAAATATTCCCTGTGTCCCACCAACAAGGGGGAAGCACTTTTGTTTTCAAGTCCCGTCCAATCTAATTACATCAAAAAATTAGAATAGAATATTCCATCTTACTAAATTACTTCTTCAAGGATTCAAACCAGCAGCTGCTGTCTCATGAGCTGCCCTGCAGCTGTGTGAAGTAACACAACAACCAGCTAATGCAATAGCCATCTCTAGCCCGTGACCTGGAGGAGGGAGTGGGTACAAGTTTGTGTCTGAAGCTGTTTGCTACATGTTCTACCCCTTCCCCTTTCTCCAGAGGAGAGCTCACTTCACACCCGAACTTTTTCGTTGGTTCTTGAGCACAAACAAAACCACCTTTGTGCTGGGAAGGAGGCAAGGAAAGCAATACAAGTGGAATTTCTGATGCAGAATCTTTCTTTCCCTTGTTCCCCCTGCAGAAAGCTGCCCGGCCAGCAGCAGCCTCTCGGCAGGAGCAGGCTGACAGTCTCAATAAAGCAAGTTGCAAAACTGATCTGGCTTTTCAGGGCCAGACAAAAAGGAAAAGAGTTGGGACCCTTCTAAAGCAATGAGAGGTTTCCTTTGTAGGACTGAAGGCTGAACAAAGGGCTCACAGGAGACTAGAATTTTAACTCTTTCCTTATTTCACTGTTTTAGGCTCAAGTGGTATTTTACAGACTTAGCCAGCAAATTCAGTTGGTAGCACAGATGAGCTGTGACTACAGAGTATTTTTAGGCTTGGTTTCCAATGAAAATGGAGTAATCATCATTACTCAATGATGCCTACACTCACTAGTGCCTTCCTTTATTTGCATTCCTGCATTACTTTTGAACCCAGCGGCCATACTTAACTAAAACCAATTCAGGAAAAAAGCCTCAAAGTTCCTACAAGAATTTCTTACAAGAAGGAAGTGATTTCTGAAAACTCAGAGGCATAGTAAAAGCAAACAACTCTCACAGGAAGCTTCCTCACTATACAAAAAAAGTACACAAGTTAGGATTTCCCCCCTGTAGAGTTCACATGGGTCCTCTACATACCAAAATACTGCAAAGCTTCACTGGGGGCTCAAGCCCATGGAGGAACTATCAGGAATATTCAACTCACAGGCAAATCTGATTCAGAACTTTGTTGCTTCTCACTTGAAAATTCTCATTCCTTTGTCATCAAGACAGGTCCCCATGAGAGACCAGCACTAGCATTTAAAGATGCCTATTACAAACCACTCTGTAATTGGGTTGTTTCTCCTGTAAAACAAACTGTCTAATCCCCACTAGCATTGGGTTGTGTCTTCAACAACTGCATTCAACAACATGGGCTCACCTCAGCTTCACAGAAAACACCTTTTTTTGGTTTTGAAAATACGTGAACAACATCCACATCTAGAGAGCAGGTTCCACATGCGGGATCCATAGCAGTCTGTCTTTTGCCAGTGTGATTGACGACTGGAACAAATGAACATCATCTGTGCCAGAATTCATGGGCTTTCCCAGTGAAGAGCATCTCTCCAATTATTAACCTGTTTCACAGGAAATTGGCTTCAAGTGCCAGCCCTTCTCATACTCCCCAAGTCAAGGTCCTAATCCACGCAGGACCAAGTGCTCATTCAATGGATCTAAGCATTACATTAATCAGAATGCTGTTGCAAGCACCCCTCAATTATTTTATTTATCTAGATAGCCAGATCCTTTACTGTCTTTGCATTGGTAATGCAAGGTTACTATAGCAACATCTGTGACCTGCATGATCAAGATAGCAGAGAAGAGCTGATGCCTGGATTAATGTATTTGTAGGCTTAAACAGGAACTCTAAAGATTAAAGATTAATAGTCTATGAAATTCATATGTACTCTAATCATGATGTTACACTTATCCCATTTCCTCTCCTTTTCCAAAAACATTTATCTCTAAATACTAGAGTATGTGATGCAATATATTATGACAACACTATTTAAACTTGCTGCTTATTTTCTGTTTTCAGCTTAACACACAATTAAACTTCTTCAGAAGGTCCTAAGACTAATGCATATTTTACACTATGGTTGGCCAATTTATTAGCATCTTGTAGAAGCTAGAATACTTAACCAGATTTGCAGATTATTTAGATTTCCACAATATTTAAAGTAAGAAAATCCAGGACAAGTTAGCCAGCTAATGCAATATTAAACACAGAGACATCTTCAATTTGCTTTCCATTTTCCTGTACTTAATAGGTTATTTTTAAGAGTCACTGACTTTCATTCAACTAGAGACTTGCTTGACAGCAGTCTGCCACAAGTTCATAACAGATCAACATATATTTAGATGTTTCCTCGACAGCTCTTCTGTAGACAAGAGAAGACATTGCTCCTGAATCCAAGGCTGGATGAAAGTTGCTCACACAACCAGGATGGTGACATGAAGGAGTTGGACATGGAGGGAGGTACTGGGGAACTGAGATAATTTTTTTCTTTTATTTTTCTGGTTTGTCATTAAAGTACAGGCTTAGCCACTGTAACAATATCAGGCAGAAAAGATAGTTTTACTCTGTTTCCTCCATTACTGCTGCACAAACTGCCTGAGTGGGCACACATCATCATGGATCAGAAAAGCATTGAGTAGTTCTATCCAGGTTCAACTGCTTCAGGTGCAGGACAGGCAAGGAATTCTCATTCTAAGTAATCATTCAAGCAAAAGAGACAAAACAGTGGGCCTTCAAGTGAGACTTCAGCAGCATATAAGTCATATAGTTATCTTCCACAGAGTCACAAAATGTCTCCATGAGACAGCAAATGAGTGTTCATTGTTCTCTCTAAGGCAAGTAGTTTCTTTATTTTTTTATCTATTTCATGCTAATATAATTCTTCTCTGAGCCAACTTCTTCTCCCAAAGGCAGCAGGATTACTTTTCTGTTCTCAGGAAGGAGGGTAACTGAGCTTCAAAGTGTGGTGCCTCAAAGCCACGCACTATAAAAACCTTCACCAATATCAGTGGAAGAACTGATGGGGATAAACTAAATCCAGTGTAAGAATATTCCCTCACTGCAGTCTTGACACAAAATGCAGACTCTGTTTTGGCCTTGGAGTCTCATAGAGCAGATGGCTTAAGGGATTCTTAGACTGAAAAGCTCTGTCATCATATGGTCAGTTGGATTTGGGGTTTTTTTTGTTGTTTTGTTGGTTTTTTAGCTTTGATTTCTTACTGTTGGTGATTTAGCTAACAAAGAGCTTCTGTATCTCCTGCATTTGGCCTTTTCTTTCTCACTGTTTCAATTGCAATCTATAGACAGAATAGGAAAGATAGGCCCTCACAAGTCCAGTAAAAAATTTTGTTAGTCCACAGCCATTTTCCAAAAAAACCACTTATTTCAAAGATATGCAGTTGAGACTGCATAGGGAAGAAGCTGATTAAATTGGGTCCATCCACCTGGTTTCCCAGTATTGTTAGAGTTCTACCTAATTCCAATCAACCTGCATAATTGACACTAACCCAAAAATCATTGCACCATATGTCAACTTCACACTTCTAACTTTTAGACTTACTTCCCTTTGATATTTTAAGGCTTTTGGCTAAGGTTTTTAAAACTTGCCTTCCCTAACCTCCCAGCTATAATTAAATGGCCTGTTTTTATGAAAGTGCTGAGTGTGTCACACTGTCACAGAGGCCTGAATGCTACTTAGTGTTTCTTGGTTTCAGTCTCACACGTCACAAGTTAATCTTCAGAAAGTCTTAACTGCATTTCTTGCAACACTCACATCAACCACCAAGGAAAAATCTTCCTATGCTCCCAGCATAACAGGAAGATCAGAGGAGGTTTTTTTGTCCCATTATCATTGCATTCCCTTGTGTCTTTGCAAATGAATATCACACGTCTCCAGCTAATACGACCATACATCATTTCTTCTCACCTCTTTGCACCCTCCTGTGTTCTAAGCCTTTTATTTTAATTGACTTAAGAAAAGGTTTTATTGAAGAGGACAGCACACTGGATAGCAATTAAAATCTATCAACATAATTTCTGCAACCTCAAAATCCTAGCCTGCCTTTCTCATATTTTGCAGAAAAGGGTCAAATAGTCTCTAAAAACAACACAAAGACAAGGAAAAATATCCATAGACCTATCAAAGGGATGACAGAAACTTCTAAAATTTATTTCTGTGTTTAAAATTTCACTCATTTTTGTTGATAAAACTAGCCTAAAATACCTTATCCAAAATATCAATCTAAAAAGATGCCTAGTAAAAGCCCCTAGTGGTAAAAAGACTGGACTTTTTTTTCCATTCTACCAGGATTTGCACCACCAATAGCAATGCTGACATCATCTCCATTTTAAGGTGACTTTGTAGGTCACTCTTGAGTCTAATCTGGGGTCTAAAGCACAAGAAAATTTGGTTCAGCTTCTTTCTCATCCCCAGACTTCTTGGAAAATGTTGGAGAAATCCCTCAGGGTCTCTGTGTCTTGACTGTCGCCTTGTAAAAACACCGGTGTAACAACTAAGCCAATGTTTAAACATCTGCCTAGCCCCTCAGTTTATCTACACCTTTAGTGAACTGTCTTCTGCTATTGAAGTTCATGAAATTTTCCTAAACATACACTTTAGCAGTTTTGCTGATATGGCACTGTACTGTACAGAGCATTCCCATCTCTATGGTGATATTAAAGTATCTGAAGCTATATAATAATGTATATTTTTTTCTCATGAACCAAGTCAATATTTTCTTAAATCCCAGGCAGTCATGTTCTGCCTTTGTTAAAGAATCCATGTGGCTCCGTATGTCCAAATTGAAGCCATTAATCTCTCCTGTTTGTCACCTCCAGATTAAAGCAGTTTTGCAACCAGAGACAGTGTAGTGTGCTCCTGGTGCTGGAACAAAGCTCCCTCTCAGGAGCCTCTACTTATGCACAAAGGGCGAGAATTGAATCTTTTATGAAGAGCATCACAAGTAAGAAGGAAATCGTGTATTCCTTTAAGCTTTGATCCTACCTAACTGAACTGCATTTCAGTATTGACTTTAACAGGAGCTATTTTGTGCTACTAAAAGCGTGCAAGTAAGTTAGCAGCAAACAACTTATTTGTCCCAAGTTACACCAGTTTTTTCAAGATTGTATGACTGTGACACAAAGACCATATGTTTGCAACTGTCTGAAAAGCATCTGATTATGAAACTCTGGTTTTTTTTCTTTCTTAGCAAATGTTTGCTTTTAAAGGCATTTTGTATTTTGTGGAAAATATGTAGGAGAAAGAATTCTTCTCTTAGGCAATTCTTAAATATTTTGGTAGCGCTGAAAGCAAGTTTGTCATAATAGAACCTGACCTACTGAGGTGTTTGAAGTTACCTTTAGTGAGTACAAAAACAGCTAAAACACATTTAAAATGTAAAATCGCCATTAATATGATGTGCTTTGTCTAACTTAGCAATTGATGAAATGCAATAGGAGCAGAGAGAACAGAAAGCTGGTATTAAGGACTCAGTAGATGCACTGTACAAGTTTTGATGCTTGATTTTGGAATAGCTTTAGTCTGATCTGATGAACTGAAACCCATCAGCAGCTGGAAAGCATTTTTCAGTATAGATTCACTTAGAAGAAAATGATTTTGCCTACTGCACTATTTTATCTATACTGCAGCAGAGGGAATGAGCAGGAGATTAATTTCAAAAATGTAAACTAAACACTCCGGCCAACACATGCAATCTGAGTGCAACTTAGGGATTAGAATGTGAGTCAAACACTTCTTAAAAAAAAAAAAGAAGTAATGTCCATCAGCACTCACAGAATTTCTGACTTTACCCAAGACAACTAGTTTTCTTCATCATTAGCTTTCTCTTCTATTCGCTACAGTATGGTTTTTGCCAAGGCAGTTTTCCATTTTACCTGACAAAGACTGAATGATACCTCTGTTAAAAACGAGAGGGTGTTAAACTATATTAAAGATCTTCTAAAAATACTAAATCTGCATCTGTTGAATAAGCTATCGAATATAATCAGAGACTAAAGATGTTGTGTGAAAAGTTTCAATTTAAGCTTTACAAGCATTAATTAAAAATAAACCAGCAAGCATGCAGAATCTACTGTACAGCAATAAACACATAAGAATCACTGCTTTGTCATTTAGATGAGTAAAATTATTTTGCCTTGACTAACACATAGCATAAGCAAGGAAGACACCCCTCTCTTATCAGTCTGGACTAATAAGTCTAGTCTTATTAGACTATTTCTTTTTACTTCTTCATATCTGTCATCAAGACTAATGCTGCCAGAAATTGTGTGAAATGAAGATTTTCCAGTTTTGATTTCAAAGGTAAAAACCAAAAATAAAATTCCCAAATCAAACTACGTTCTGTTTCAAATGAGTAAATCTGTGTTGTGTTTGTAATCCAGGAGGCTGAGTGACCGCATTTTTGTGGCAATGGGCAGCACAGCCTCTGCCCTCGCTTGGACATGTACTGTGCAGGGACACTTGATGTGAGAGGCATGTCCAATAAACTGGAGGATCTCCACCCCAGAGAAACAAGAGCAAAAAGGGAACACTACCAAGCATGTTCACACATGAACATTTGTCACTCTGATCTAGGTTAAAAAGTCAGCTTTAGACCTAAGCACCTATGTTACAATATCATATATATTATTTTAAGATGAGGGACCTGCCACAGCTCCTGTACTGAAGGGCTGGCTTGGTGGCTTGTCAAAAGCACTACAAAGCATTTCCAAAACTGAACCAGTAACAGCATTTAAACAACTATCATTTCTTACTGAGGTCAGCCTGTGCATGCAGGAGCACGTAACAGCAGGAATTTATTACTTCCACTTGCATTCTAGGATGTGTATAACACAGAACTGCTCATGTCAGGGAAATCTCTGGGTAGCCAGAACTGTATAATGGCTCTCCCAGCCAAACCCAAACTCACAAGTCACACCTTGCAGAAAAGGCATTCTTGGTGAGAAACTCTTTTCCTTCATGCAGTCCAGGAACCTGACTTTTAAAGACATTTGGATTACCATAGAAAGACTGAACTAAAACCTTTTTATCAGAGACCCTCTCTACCAGGCCAGCATTTTTCTTCACTCTTCACCAAGACATAATGTCTGCCTCTTATTTTCTTCAGAGAGAGAAATTGTAACTTTCTTAACCAAGCTTCCTCCAAACTCCCTGTATTTCTAACCCAAAAGGCCTTACACACTGGTTTTATTAAATCCTCAAAGCAAACTTTGCCATAGCTGAGTATTCTTTCACTGTGTCCTTACTAACATTTTTTCATGTTACAGTGAATAAAGTCAGGTCCTAATCGGGTGATCTGAGGTTGCTCTTTATCTCCCAGCTAGGGTAATCTCCTTATCAATCTGTATCAAATCCAAATGATCTCAGAGTTAACTAGGGCAGGAGGTTTGATTCTTAAAATTGAAACAAAACACCTTTGGCTCTCACTTTCCTTAACAATTAATCCCAGCTCCAACTCCATCTGCTGTCACTTGGAACTTTAATGAGGCACTGAAACTCTGTTCTACTCAGATACATGATACCTACTCAGGAATCACAAACAGATGCTTCAGTTAAAAAAAAAAAGCACTAAACTACTTTGTGCATTTGTGCTGAATAACCAATAAATGAATGTACTACCGACCCTTTACAGGCTCTTTGGTGTAAAAGTGTGTCCTTATTAGAGCATGCCTATATTTAAATTAAAGATGCTTTTGCAACAAAGACAATAGCATGGACTGCGCACAGAGATGTTGTGGGGATAAACACTGGCATTAACTTTCCCATGAAGAGCACAACTGCTGCCTTACAAGAGCGGGCGACAGGTCAGTGCTTTTCAGAGCAACACTGAACTTCAAATCATGGGGCTTCTCTCCTACAACTGCGCTGGACATCTGTCTTCTCAGACAGCAAGCCAGAAACACCAGCAGTCTGAGCACTGATTTGAAATGGACACAGAGACTGAGTTTTCTAAGACAGCCTGGAAAGACAACAAATATTAATGGCAAAAGAAATTAGTTTTGTACAGCCTTTTTAGCAATACTACTCACTACACAACTTTTTCTGATATAATACTAGACCAAGCTAGTAAATAAGTACTGATCCTTTGCCCTGAAAGGGGTTTTACTTGATTGCAGCAGCAGAGATCGCAGTAGTTCATGTGCTACATAGTACATATATGTCATATGTGGTATATGAAATATATACAGGGAGGAATAGCACTAAATTTTCTTTTAATCTATAGCACAAGAGTGTCAGAACACTTGTGAGTAATGCAGGTCTTCTTAAATCTTTACCATTTAGAGACTTTATTACCTTCTTTAGAAATTTTTGAAATATATTTTTGGCAAAGTACTTCACTGCACTAGGCTTTGGCATCTGGACTCCCGCTATAAAGACCTCACTAAAAGTCAGTGAACTGTTTTTTAATTAAATGAGCTACTTCATGCTAAACATTATTACGGTTTCAAGTCTATGATCTCAGTCTTTTAGGGAACTAAGTGTTAATGGCATTGACAAAAGTTCTCTCTTTCCTGTGGGAGAGAATACTATAATATCCTTGACATAAAAATGCTTGTATTGAGCAGCCCTTGAGAGAATCCTACTCCCTTCACAGCATCTGCAAGGGAGCAATTAGTATCTGAGAATTTCACATGACATAGAAAGAAATGATCTTGCCTGTTGTAATTTTTATTGGCAGATCCTAGCTCACTGTTGTGGGGTGCTGCAGGAGACCCCTGCAGCAGAGATCAGATGGAGTGGGGGCAAAGGGACAAGATAAACCCATTTTTCACATGGCTATACAGTTTTCCCTAATTTTTCTCATACTTTTATTACCCACGTAGTTGGCAGAGAAAGGAACCAGTATCTGTGGTGGAAGAAGGTATGCTACTGAATTTCCAAGGACAGATGCAGGGTATTGACACGAGAAACAAAGGGTCAAATAAGCATTTTTAGATCACAGACTGAATCAAATAATTCCAGATGATTAAGACTTCTGGGGAAAAGGACACAAAGGCAAAGCAGCATAGATAATGACTTCACAGAATTTGTTTCGAATAATATTCAGATTTAACTCTAGCTCAGAGAAATACACCTAATCTTGGTGTACTTAAAGTAATAACTGCAAATGATGCTCTTAAAGACCTGCCATAACAGACTTGGAAGCTGCCTCAGCATTCAGAGCCCACAAAGCATGGAGAAGGCTGAGCAGGAGCAATGCTGCCAAGGGCAAACTGACCGAGTCTCATCCCACTGCTCAGGATGAGTAACTCGATGTCTGCAGGGGCTCACTGGGGGAAGAACCACAAATCCCAGCAGAAGCTAATGTGTGCCTGAGAAGACACATCACATACTGTGTGCTGGGAACCCACCTCTGCGCCAGGAGAGCCCCCGAGCAGCCAACCAACTCAGAGACACTGATGAGCCCTCAGAGGAATTTCAGAAAAACAGACAGGAAAATTTATGTGCAATGCCAAGTACTCTTGGCTTGTTTCACACTTTTTTCCACAACACAGTGTTTGGTGTTTATTTGTTTACATTGCTTCTAAAAAGTGAAGAAAGCATGAGAGCATTAGAGATGTTCAGGGAGCAGCTCACCCATCTCTATCAAATTATGCAGGTCAGTGGTTGCTCCAGATTAAATATTAATAGAATAACTAATGTCTTTCAGCAAAGACTTGGGTTACCTTAGTACTTGCTGAACTCATGGAAGACTTCCCCAGTTCCTCATCGGAGTATAACCATGGCAGAAAACAAAAGTAGTTAAAAAGGTGATGTGAAAAGCACATGTTTATATGATTTAATATAGGATAGATAACTACCTCTGGTGGTCATGAAGTCGTAGCTGGTTATTACAGGGTGATCTATGTTTCACAGCATCTACTTTATCATGATTTGATTAGATGGACTCAAGGGCAAGTAGATCTTCTGTCAGACTTGGAGACAAACAACATAAAAGCCTCTCTGACCCTAGCACAGCTGTGGTATTCACATGGCTGACTAGAAATTGTCCTATTAAAGCTTTCTAATATCTGGTTTCAAGCTTATCCTCTGATTCACATCCATCAATTACTGCAGAAAGGCAACAAGGTAAGTAATATATATGTAAACAAATGCAGTAATATATATGTAAAAATTGAAAAACCAAGGCTAAGTATATTAGGGCAAATCCAATAGTCATTATTCTTCTTCCCCTCCTCTCCACATACATATTTAGGTAACTGACTTGCTTAAGCATCTTTAAATAATTAAACATCTTTAGCATTCAGGCAACTCTCAGGCTAATTTCAAACAAAAGATAAATTTCCAGGCTTTCACAGGAAGCTACTAGATTGGTCTGCCTGTGCCTGTGCTACAGAAAGCCACAGGAATCCCTCCAACCTGACCCAATAGTCATTGCATAAATGAAGTGGCACATATTCATGCCAGCTTCCCTCTGCTTGGGGCTGTGCAGATATATCCAAATTCTCTTTTAAGTTGGTGGGTACATCTTCAGTCCATTCAGCTAATTTGGATCATTTGGATTTAATTTCAGTTTTGCATGGCAAAGTGCAACTTAATCATCAGGAAGCAGTGGATTTCAAAAGGACTGCTCAAATAATCAGCTCTTAGTTGATGCTGAACAAGGGCTTCAGCCATGAAACTGCAATTTCTGTTAGCAAAAAATTCTCCTGAGTACCACAGTATAAGCACTGACCAAAAAAACTGGACACAAACATACAGCAACTGTGAGCAAAAAAAAATCTTCAACTACTATCTTAGTCTGATGGAACACAAACAATTTAAACAGCCTAAAGATCTGTTCCTAACTGTGAGTGTTTATGCTGACATCTTAAACCAGAAGTTACAGTAGTTCTTGTATGAATAGTAAAGAAAATGGGACTACTACTGTCTTTAATGAGGCAGGACCAGGGCCTTGGTAAGAAGATGGAAACAACATCCCTTTGAAAGTTCGTGAGTCATTTCAGATAACACTTGCATAAATCCAAATGACAGGATGACTAGGACTAGTGATGTTACACTCATGGGGACTGTGTTTAGAGAAATGGAAAGGGCAGCAAAGACACATATTTAAAATTAATGTGCACAGGAAGATGTTGAAGAATTGCAAGGAGTACATAATTTTAAACTACAGATAATAGTAGCAGAACACCCTGTGTACCCTTAATACTGTATCTATATCAAAGCAGTATAAAGAAGAGAATGTACTAAATTTATAGACTGATAATAGAATGCATTTTCACTAATTAATCAGAAAGCTATGTCATTTTTCATACGTAAAAAAGAGCCAAGTGATCCTGACCCAGTCAGCACAGATATGCTGGTTAAAATGAGCATACACCTAGACCCATGTGAGCTGCAGCAAAGCACTGTCTCCTGTCCAGCCAGTTTCCAGGAGCTATGAAAAATGGTTAACAGCATTGCAGATCTCCAGAGGGAGTGAAATGAGGAAGGGGCATAATGGGGTACACAGAGGAAACACTGAAAGTGGGGAAACTGATTTGTGAAAGGGGAAGATGGAGTAGCAGGTAAGTTCTCAGAATCTCATAAGGAATCCAGTAACGTTTCCTGCATGAATGGTGATCTAAGCATTCAGGCAACCAAAGGATCGAAGTACAGACTGTGAACTCTCATTTTTGTAGAAAAGTATCTTTCAAGCCTACACAAGCTTTCAGTAGCTAGGTCAGTGTAAATTATTGTGCCTGTTAATGAATATAGGACTCCTGCATGTCCCAGGTAACCAGTATGGCACCCTTCACAAGTACGAAATCTATTTAGAATCACAGAATCGTTTGGGTTGGAAAAGACCTTTAAGATCACCAAGTTCAACCATTAACCCAGCACTGCCAAGTCCACCAGCAAACCACGCTCCTAAGTGTCACATCTGCGCATCTTTAAAATACCTTCATATTCCACCACCCCCCTGAGCAGCCTGTCCTAGTGCTTGACAACCCTTTCTGTGTAGAAATTTTTCCTAATATCCAATCTAAGCCTCCTCTGGTGCAACTTTGAGGCCATTTCCTCTCCTCCTGTCACTTGTTACCTGGGAGAAGAGGCCATCCTCCACCTGGCTACAATATCCTCTCAGGTAGTTGTAGAGAGTGATAAGGTCCCCCCGAGCCACCTTTCTCCAGACTAGTTAATACATAACTCAATCTCCCATTAAAATCACGTCAGCTTTTAATAAATTTATTTGTATTGGGTAAAAATGTGTCAATTCTTCCTTCTTGACCTAAAAGGATCTAGTGCTTAGTGCACTGCCCTTGGATTTAGACCAGATTTTGATACCCTGTTTTGCTACAGACTATGCATGATTTTGGACTTAATCTCTTTGTACCTCAGTAAAGGATAAAGCTGCTGTATATCAAGCGCATGGTGAAGCGTGCTAGGTTCTTCACCAGGACTGTGTGGATCTTGAATGCAACCAAAGCAAGCATTATACAGCTCAGAGAGGCAGGTAAATAGCTGATGCAAACTGGCTGACTCAGCAACAGTGCACAACCTGAGTCCTGGCCAAGTCCAAGTAATGGACCAGAACCAATGACAGCAAGAAACCCAGCCTTCTAAAGTGAATGGGAAATATAAAGAAACATGGTATTTCAGCTAAAAAATATCATAATTACATTAAGACCAATTTTAAATAGTTTATTTTAGAATTATTATGATGTTCTAATATCATAAATGATATTTATTTATATTAGTTTGCTGGCTTCATTTTTTTTTTTGGTAAGGCAACAGAGTAGATTATATGTCAGTGACCACTGTGCAAAAAATGACAGATGTGGGTTTGTCACCAGAAATGGTTCTATTGACTTTATTGAGTGTTTCAAGATCAATGAGCTGTATTTGAAATGTAACACTCCTAAAAATTAGCATAAAGGGTTTTCTCTGTCTAAATGAAACTAAAAAAAAAAAAACTTATTTATTTACTGTTGAGATAAAGCACTAAATATTCATTTTGATTGAACCTACCTTGCATTCTGCATTGTAAGTTATTGCACCACCCTAGTTCATCCTCATCTCTGAACTGAACATCAGGATGCCTCTCTCCACTGTTAAATAATACAGACCGAACCAACTGGTAAACTCATCCCTGGAGAGAAAACAAAAATCATACAGCAAGAAGAGTGTTTTCATTAGCTTTTTCAATCACTGACATAGTGTAAAAGCAGGCACTGGAGCTTTTGTTTTAGTGAGGAAAGTCAATTTAACAGTTCCCCCAGTTCAGCACAACATTTCATCTGAGTCCATACTATTAAGTCAATTGTACCCCCCTGGCCAATACAGCATTCCAGTTACAATGCAATTTCAGCACATGCTTTGAATGCTTTGGTTCAACAGGGACACAGCTTTCTAGTTATCAACCACTTCTGATCAACACTGTGATTTTTCCCTATTAATTACATATTTTGGAGATTAGAAAAACATTACTTACATCAGTCACTATCTTCAGCATTAGCTAGGCAGTCTAATAAAATTTGCATTAAAATATTGCATCACATGTGGTAGTAAAATTACTTTCATAAAAAGGGACTTTTATTTAACAGACAAAATAGTGAACTAAAAAAAGCAGGTGTAATAGAATAGGATGGAATAAAAAGACAATCTCTGAAATAAATAGCTGCTAAATTCACAAGGCAGGAATGTGAGAAACACAACACTTCAACCAGAAAAGGCTGTCTTTCTTAATATTCAGCAGTAGGACAAGTGAGACTTTTGGGTAGAAATGTGACCTAAAGACATAAAGACTTTGGCTTTAAAAGTTCTACCAGAATGGGTAGCAATTGAAAAGGCAAAAGGAAGCCTGGAGATGTTAATTGTGCATACACAGCTTAAAAAGTTTGACAAGAAGAGACTCATTCTGTTTTTCCTGTTTACTTTGCCCTTGCCTGTAGTAACCTGAGACAACATCAAAACCAAGGATTTCCAGAGTGCAAAGTACTTTGGACATGTACAGGAGAGAGAACATGAGAAATGTCAAGTATATCAAATGGAAGTATTTAACTGAAACATGAAAAAAAAAAAAAAGTGTTTATTTTGTAATTTAGTTCATCATCCAACTACTTATCCTATGTTCCTATGACAAGGAACAGAGATTACAATATTTATTATACCTCCAAAAGTCTTCCTGTGCTCTGGAATTGGCCCAATGAGTAGTCTTTCTTTAAATTAAAAATAGAGAAAAAATAGTAAGCGACCATTTACAATAAAGACTGCAATTTTGAAGGAGGGAGGTTTTAGGACTTTCCAAAAATGTTTACTCTATATATGACATGAAATGGCTTTGGAAATTTTATTCCAAAAACTAAAAGTAAATTAAGATGCTGTTTGCCAGACAGATTCTTGTGCAAACTTTACACTCTATAGTGAAGACTGATTCTTTGGCAAGAGTACATCTAAGTGGAGAGAGAAACCAGGAATGACAAGATCCACAATGCCCTGACTGGTAACAGGTCCATAGCAAAGTGGTTCTTTACATGTAAGTGGGGGTCCTTTCCATGGAATACTGCAAAGAGAAAAAGTTTATATGGGTTCAAGAGAGACTTCACAATTTAATAGAAAGAAAATCTATCAAGGTTCACTGACTGAATAGAAACCAACTCTGCTTCAAGAAGTCCTTGAGCAGAAAATTATGAAAATCTTGGAGAGGACCAGTCTGCCCCTGTCTCTTCCCCAAGATGTCTGCTTTCAGCTGCTGGCTCATTTTTTAATGGATCTTCCTTTTCTGACAATAAGCATATTTCTGTCCTATTCACAAACAAGTTTCCTTTCTCTAAGCACAAGAAGCAACACAATGATCTGGCCATTTGACTTCACTAATTGTGTTCTAATATACGCCTGCAAAATACATGAGGTAACTTTGCAAGCAAGAATAAAGCCAATTTTTAGGAAATTATGCCTTACAGTAATTTGAATGCTGTAACTTATTTGCTCACAGGATGTCCACACCACAGTGTCAGCATGTATGGGGGTACCACACAGGCACAGCTTGCACAAGCCCTGTCCTGCCACAACTCGGCAGCAGCAAAGCCCCTTTTGGCAGGAGTAGCCACTGTTGTCTCATAACTAAAAGGTCTGAAAAAGGCCTAAAATAAATTCTTAATTATGCTGCCCACTTTAATAACTCATTAAGGGCAGAGATATTAGCCAGATCCAACTGTCACACATCACCAGGACTGAAAAAGCCATGATCTGTCTGGATGAAATCTTAGAGAGCACAAAGAGAGCTCTAAGGGCTCTGGCAAAGGAAGGAAGTTTCAGCTGGCTGTTTAACTTGTGTTAGCTAACCAGACACTACTTCTGTCTCATGTAAAGATACTTTCAGAAGAAGAAAAAAAAGAAAATCTGCAACTGCAACTGAACTGACACAGAAGCAACCAACATCAGCTCTCTCTATGGGAAACCAGGTGTTGCATTTGTCACAGCTAATCTTATGACAAGGCTCTCAGCTGAAAACACATTGTCACAGGGTTTCTGGAGCAGCCAGGTGACCAAACAAAATGAACGGGAATTCCTGCCTAGACAACACCTGTTTATTCATTCCGACCCATTCCCTCCCCTCCCCAAGAACTCCTTCAGCCAGGCACACGTGCTTTCCCATCTGAGTCAACCCACCTGAAGATTTCTCATTCTGGCTGTTTGCTGTGGAGGGACAAAGGCCTCCAGCACAGCGAGACTGAACTTCATATAAAAAATGTTTACCTCGACTGTCTCAGCCATGAATTCTTGAAACTCTGGGGAACAGAAGGAGGCTCCACACTGCCTCATTCTCTCCCTGTTTTGAAGAATAGCCTAATGCATCACATGACATTTTCTTCTTTAAATGCATCTCTAAGAAATCTAATAAAAATTGGGTTTTCTCCCTTTTAATTACCACATGAGCAACATATACATAAGGCAATCCAGAACTATAGTTCACCCTGAATATTATTTCAGTTATTTTGCTGAAAACTCTCCATGCCAACACCAATTTGGAGAAAGACAAGCAATTGCCACAATTATTTTTTCTGACACAGGTCATTTAGCAGTATAAAAAGCCTTCCATCCCTGACAGCAGCTGACAAATCATAATGTTTCTGGCTTTAACTATGCTTTACTGAAGAATTAAATGTGTGCTAAGGAATCAAGTATATATACAATTTATAAAACATAATCATCAGAACTGAGAAACAAGGATTCACGTGCAAAATTTTGTCCTTCCTAATACACATTTGCCTGTTTTCATTTTAGTGCTTCTGCCTCTACACAACTTCATCTCTTTTTCCACCAGCCTCCACTTCTGTTCCCGGATAGATTTGTGCTTCCATTGTTTCTTCTCTTAAATCTTTTCCCTCTCCCTCCTCACCTCCTTTAAAATGAATATGAAAGAAACTTACAGCCAGCCCAACCCGCTAGCCTTAAATCCTTCATAATCTCACTGTGGCTTGTGGACTACATGAATAATGAAACTCCCTGTCACCAGAAACCTGACCAACACTCTTTTCCATCACCTCCTGTCACATGACAGTTACGAGCACTCCTGAAGGAGACAGACAGCCAAGCCAGCAGGGAATCCTTTTTTTCCAGCTAAATCCTTTGTTTCCAACCACATGAAATTTCAAAACTTACCAGTAGAGAGACTTTACTGGGAAAACCTTGTGTTTGGGGCACTGGTAGATGAGCTCTGGCAGGGCCCCCCTTCCCACATCAGATACAGGCTGTGAAAGAGGCAAGTGCCTTCCCACCAGCTGCCTGTGACGTGGCTCTGTTCACTGGTGCAGATTGTTAATGGTCAGAACATGGAAAAAACCCCTATTTTCTGGAAGTTAGGAATTGTCTTTTGGATTGCACATCCGAAACATGAGTATTATGGCCTGGACTCACTTCAAGTCCACTGTGTAAGCAGGCAGAGCTTGCTCTCTCTCAGGTTACTCCTGTGCAGTCTACCAACAAGTAGACAGGACAATGGAAATAAAAAAAAAAAATAGCACTGAAATCCAAAAGCCATAACTCACTAATGAAATATGTGATTGAAGGCACTGATCCTCTGAGGACCAGACCCTAACTGAACTTTAACTGAATCAGGGTAAGCCTCCATTGAAATTGGAGTGTAATCATCCTTCTCAGACTCCTTTAGATCACAAGTACGTGCAAGCTGGTGGTCTGTCCCTGTTTGAAACAAAATTCAGAAGAATGTCCGAATTTGAACGTCCTCTCTTAGAAGGCAGGTTACAGCCACCCCTCCCCCACCACGTTCGGGAAGAAATTCCTCGGAGGAAAGGAAAAAAAAACCTATTTATTTAACAAACACACAAGGAAAAGAACAAAAATGCTAAATAATAAAACCTCTCACTGTGGCGAGAAACCTGGGAAGATTTTAAAGTCCTTCTGTGGGTGTGGTGTCTCTCTCCCCAGAGCTGGAGTTCGGCATGGGGCCCCCTCCCTCCGGGCCGGTGTAAGGTCTCCTGTTGAGCTTTTGATGTTCTGGGGTTCCGAACAGTTCCAGAAGAGAAGAAGAAGAAACCACAGTCCCAGGGAAACAAAGGACTTTAACTCTCCATCTCTCTCTTCCAAGAAAAGGGCCAAAAAACTCGGGGGGGGGAAAGCAAAAAAAAAGGTGCTTGCTCCACTGTTGCTGCGGTAGAAACACGCAGAGCAGATAGAGTGACCTTGGAGCACAGAACTGCTTTGAAAAGTTCGTCTGGCTTTTTTTTCTTCTTTCTCTCGCACCCAGTTTTAAAGGCACAGAAAGGCCTGGGCATAGGGCAGGCAATATGGGATACATCATCATAAAGTCACCCCAAGACAAGGTCTCAATTTACAGCTGTTTAATAAATATGAAAATTAGTAAAAATTCCAGGTGCAAAATGCTAAGGAGCAATTGCTGCTAAAATCACAGCTCTGGTACTGAATTAGTGCATTTGGAAGCCATCTGGGCTCTTACATTACAGATCTGATTACAGGTGGCAATTTTGCTGATAGTGGCAAATGATTATCAGTGGCAGCAAAAAAAGGCTGTTTTAACTGTGAACTGTTCTGTGGATGAATTTGCAATCAAGCTGTCTGGGCACATCTACCATAGCAGACTAAAAAGGAGAGAATAAACAATATCCATGGCCTACTAGTAAGAAGATGAAGGAGGTATGGCCCTAAAACACCAGGCACTGATTCATATCCTTTTCCTAAGTTTTGTACCTTTCCTCAGCTCCAGGCAGTCACACAGTATCCCATTTCTGCAGGATTACATCACATGGGGTTGGCAAATGAAAAAAAATTCCACACTTGTTTTTCATGAAGAAAATAGGGTTGTCCTCTTAAACTACCACTGTTCCTTCCTGCTTTTATGTGCAGGGATATTGGAAAGAGATTTCTATACTTTTCCGAAGGTTTTAGACACAAGCACTTCCAAAAAAAAATACGATGCAGAGAACAGAATAACTTTTCAAATGAAAGCATTCCAAGGAAAAAGCATCAATGCCTATGTGCTTATTGCACTTGGGTACCTCATGACATTTTGGAAGGGAGGAATTCCTGCTGGAATGACTGTGCTCAGCGAGGGGAGAAGGGTACAGACCTGCCTGCATGCCCAGGGTGCCAAAGTGAATCAGCTCTGATGTTTTGTCTCTGATACACAAGTCTTATCAAAAGCTGATTAAAAATGTTACAAATGCACAAGATCCAGTAGTCCCAGGGCAGCGGCAAAACCACAGCATTAACCACTGTCACCTCATTGTACTAAGGAAACAGTTTCTCTTTGGTAATGATCTTCTTCCTGTTTAGAATATTTCACTGTTCCAGAGCGAGAATCCTGAGGTAGAACTTGCTTAATTTACTACAGAGATTGCATGATTTGGATCCCACAATAGCCTAGAGTCATGCTTGCAGACTTCCATTCCTCCAGCGTGGTCAGGCTCAGAGGAACAATGATAATTCTGGTCTCATTACAGCTAACTTGCTTTCTGCTCCAACAAGCAAGGTTTCTTTTGGTTTAGTAAATTAACTAGTCCTATCTATACAGAATAATGGGAGTCTTTCCCCTCTCTTACTGATTTCTGGGGGGAGAAAAAAAAAAAGAGAGAATATTTAACCCACATCCCAACCCACCTAGGAATTAAGACTTCTTAGAGGATCTAAAAAAAAAGAAAGATGAACAACATGTTTGTAAATGTAATAAGGTATGTCCACATGGAAGGAAAAGCTAAACTGTCCTTTTCTGTGACAGAAACTCAACTGATTGCCTCGAAATAGGCATCTCGCATTCCCTTTACTGAGGGAAGCAAATGCCATCCAGATGGAAATTATCAAATGGATCAAACAGCTACATTTTATTCCCAAATGATCTTTGTTCTACTTATCACTCATTATATCAGGAAAATTATTTTTCCTATAGCCCAAATATAGTAAAAAGAATATTATTTATCATATGCTCGTTCAAAATATTCTGTATTGAAGGTATCCCTGATGAGATACCGATCTTGACACAAAAAAGGTGAGAAGAAAACAGTCCTTCCTTATGAGAACATTCCTTTAAGATCTGTGGAATCTGTTAATTCCCATTAAGCCCACACTGCCCTGGCAGCAGTTGGATCTGCAGCCGCTTCCTGATGCCCAGGGTGCTGAAATGCCCCTTCAGCAGCCCTGCCACTTGCCAGGCTTTAAAAAGGGGAACGCTACCAAGTCCCAGGGAAACCACACTGAGGTTCTTCAGCTACTTTTATTTATACTGTCCAATGGGTAAATACTTCAACTGTAAATTTGCATTGAATAAAACCTAAATTTAAAAATCACAAAGCGTCCTCATCTTTGGCCCTAAGTAATTATACAGGGCATGTATAATCAAATTCAGTAATTTAGGGGGCATTTTCAAAGACATAAGGGGCATTAGTTACCACCTAAAAGAAAGGCAATGAAATCTGAATTTGGAATTTTTTCTTATGACTTTGAGAAATTTCTGCAACATTTTATGTGGTAAAAATCACATTTGTTTAAGCATGTCCTCCTATAAATTTCTGATTATATATATGGATGATTATCCTATTCTCTTATATAAACTCTAGCTATTTAATTATAATATGATCTTCTTTTAGCCTGAAAACCTACAGCAGCACAAGTGCAGTCTTATATGAGGACATAAAATGTTTAACAGCTGTGGCTGACTCACAGGATTAGAACAAGAGCATCTAATGTAACTGGGCCATGTAACACTACCTTTTATTTCACATTAATCATTGAACACGAGTTCAACTGTGTCATAGCTCGATCAAGTGGGCCTATAAATCAGGCAATAAATTAGAAGTTGATTTTTTAATGGTGTGGTCACTAACAGATAACACTGGGTTCAGGTGCAGTAATCCAAAAATACAAAGGATCCCACAGCTCCAGGAGTACTGATAATCAAGGAGGACTTGAACAAGCAGAGTCAGATATTTTGTACAACACTGTGACTTGGTAATTAGCCCCAAAACAGCCATTCTGAAGCAGGAGGAAGCCCCCAGTATTAAGCTTCCAGAGTATGCAGTTGAGACATGCAAAACAATGTATTGCTACACCCTCTGTTCCAAAGTGAGAGCTCAAAAGTAGTAATTGAAAATAAGCCATATATCATGACATTTCTAATAAAACTTACAGACAGGACAACCTCTTCTAAGGCAAAACCTAGGCTAGAATAATAAAACATGAATGTTTTTACATTTTAAAAGGGTCAGATTTATCCACAACAGAAGTTATTACTCCTAATAATACTGCTAAGGCAATTGTCTCATTCATATCCTATTTGTCTATAAAATTTACAGTGTAGCCCAGTACTGCAGAAGACAGTATGTTTATTTCAAAACAGACAAGGAGTGTTTGTTTTCATGCTAGAGTTTATATTTTTTTTCCCCCAAGGACCACTATTAAACTGAGGCAAAGCCTTCTTTTCAAAATGGTTTATTAAACTGAAAGATGTGTGTTGACAATCACATTATTCTTTCCCCGGTATCCAGTTTGCCAGTGCAAAGAGCAGCACTCATTCTTAGCTGACATGTCATCTTCTGTAGACTTGCAGGAGTCTGAGCAATTGCTTTTAATTTAGGAGCAGCAGAAACCACTTCCCTCCTGCACACTCTGCAAAGCTCCCAAGGAAGCATACCAACAAGGAATTGTTTTAATATCACCTTACTTAGGACACAGAAATTAAGAAGAACACAAAAGAGGTCAGAAGCCCTCTAAAGGAAACCCATGTGCTTAGGCGATTTCCCAGGAGAACAGCAGTGCTGCAGCTGCTAATCCACTGTAGAAAACTCTCCCCAGCTCAGGCCGAATCCATGTGTTTGAATATGCTATTTTATAAGATGCTGCCCTCTGTTCTGCATTGTCCTCTTTTACACTACTCAAGAGCAAGCAAGCACAAGTGGAGTGCACAGTTCACAGAGAAGGAACAATGAATCTAGCTTATTATCATGCAGAAGTTCCCGAGTATTAGCACTACACCTGGCATACTCTCAATGCCTCACTTGATGAATGCTGCCTCTGATCTCCTGGGGCCTTGGGAGAATCTGTCAGGTCAACAAGGCTTCAGATCTACATGCACATTTTATATCCTGCTTAATCTATTTATAAACTGGTACCTAAACATCTTACAGTGAATCCAGAGTTTGTGACAGTAAATTAAGACAAAACTATACAGTTAATCCAAGCCGTAAGTACACAGGAAAAGTCCTCAGGCAGAACATTCAAAAAAAACCGAGATAGAACAACACAAAAGAGAGGTTCCCAAGTATTAATGTCCATTTTCTCGTCTATGAAGACTGCTCTGGTGTTCAGAGGAGTCACCTAGGAGGAAGACAGCAAGTTTTTGTCCTGCTAAGCATTACCAGGTCACCACAAGCATGCACCAAATGACCTTACTCACTTTACTACTAAAGTACTTTGGGCAGGAATCATGTCCCCTTTTTTCTGCAGTAGACTGGACATCTGAGGTAGTTCTATTCCACTCATCTTTATAGTCAGTGAATTGAAAAGGCCCCTCTAGAGTGCAGATCATCTTGCCTATTTTAGACCTGCATTATGATGAGATGAATCCTGTCCTGTAGATCAAGTGATGATTTCTCTTCATGACTGCAGGGATCCCAAGAGACTAACTTAGACTTATAGATGTTCCGAGGAATCCCACTCCTTGGAGCATGACTTAAGCTTAGTTCCTAAACACATGGTAACCAGTTCCCTGACAGGGAGACAGACACCTGACAATCTCTGCTTGAAGGTCTGCAGTGTTGACTGAGCTGCAAGAAATAAAGAGCTTAATTCTGTAGCCTGATAAAGATGTCTTGTCACCAGAGAAGAACTAGGAAATGTTGAATCAATTGTCTGAAAAAGTCAGTGCAAATAGCAGTCTCAGAGTCATCTCTAAGGAGGACAACAGGAATGTGCTGTTCTGGGAAAGACGCAGATGTCAGACATAACAGAATCACAGAATTACACAATATTATGAGTTGGAAGGAATCCAGCAGGATCATAAAAGTCCAACACCTGGCCCTGCACAGGACAGTTCCAAGAATCACATCTCGTGCCTAAGAGCATTGTCCAAAGGATTCCTGAACTCCATCAGGCTTGATGCTGTGGCCACTTCCCGGGGAGCCTGTTCCAGTGCCCAACCACCCTCTGGGTGAACAATCTTTTTCTAAAATCCAACCTAAACCTCCCCCGACACAACTTCAGGCCATTCTCTTGAATCCTGTCACTGTCACCACAGAGCAGAGATCAGTGCCTGCCCCTCCTCTTCCTCTCACAAGGAAGCTGTAACTGCAGTGAGGTCTCCCCTCAGTCTCCTCCAGGCTGAACAGACCAAGTGACCACAGCCGCTCCTCACACAGCTTCCCCTCAAGGCTCTTCACCATCTTTTAACCCTCCTTTGGACACTCTCTAATAGCTTCATATTTC
The DNA here is from genome assembly GCA_013399875.1 of Gymnorhina tibicen. NCBI lineage: Eukaryota > Metazoa > Chordata > Aves > Passeriformes > Artamidae > Gymnorhina > Gymnorhina tibicen. The sequence goes on along the minus strand of VXAZ01005920.1, from coordinate 497,203 downwards.
TTATATTTGCACTGCCCAAAACTGCACACAGGATGTCATCTGATCTTGCTTCCACTGCTCACACACCCTCCTTTTTTGCCTTATCTCCAAAGGAAAATTCCTGCTCAGCCAAGCCAGCCTTCTGCCTCATCTGCTTGACTTGAGACATTTAGGAATTGCCTGCTCCTCTGCGCTTAGGAGATGGTGCTTAAAAACTGACCAGAAGAGATGGATCCCAGCACCTGGAAAAGCTTTTTCTCAGGGGACCTTACTCACTAGTTCCCTGAGCAGTCTGAAGCCTGCTCTCCCCATGTCCAGGGCTGAAGTTTTGCTGGCATTTTTCCTTCTGTTTAAAACCAGAGATTTTAAACTCAATCACTTAATGGCTGCTGTGGCCGAGACAGCCACCAATCTCCACTTTGCTCGAGACCCTCTCTGTTAACAAGCAGCCAATCAAGGAGGGCGTCTTTCTTAGCTGCCTTTCTTATGATTTAGAGGAGTCTCTTAGTTCCTCAAAGATTAATTTATCAGTGTCATTGGCCTGGCTAGGCAGTCTATAGTAGAGTCCCGTGATGATACCCACATTATTTATTAGCAAGTAGTGTTTTTTTCTGGCTCTCGTAAGTATCATCACACAAGGTACTTCCTGTATGAACCCGATTCAGTCCATGTAGGAGACCATGATTCTTGTCCACACCAGCTGCAGCTTCGTTTCTTAGGTTTCAAAACCCTGAAGAGGTCATTGCCTCCAACATGCTCTCCAGCACTCACTCAGGGCCAGCCACCTGCAGCCCACCTCTAATTCTGCAGAATTAGTGCACAGCTCCTTCTTAGCAGAGTCATTGTGACAGAAATGGTTTCTGGTTATGCTCAGCAGCTGTAGGATACAGACAGTACACTTCCGCCTTGCAAAACGATGAGGCATCCAGATCATATAGGAGCCATGTAAAGTAGATTTGTTATTTATTTCTGCCAAGCTCAGGTACTTTAAATGAGCCTGTCTGCCATTCATAAACAGTCGTTTGCAAAAGATCCTCCACCCGCAAAAGGTCTCTAATTAACTGTTAATTCAGCAGCCACATCATACTGGTGATCACACCCAGCAGAGAAAAGGAACATAAATTGTAAGGGTGGCAGCGATGAGCAGAGCCCAGTCCCTCACTGTCCACAGGGCAGCTACATTATGGAGTACACTTTCTCCTACAAATCAGCTCCTCTGAGAAGCAAGAACAGCCTCATGTCCCCAGGCAAAGCTCTCTGTGCTAAAGTCACAAATTATCAGTACCCTCCAGCTAGGCAGCCTCACCCCTAGAATTTAAACCCCTTTTCCCAGAAGGGGCTGTCTGCAGCCAGCTGGAAACAGAGATGTGGCTGCTGAGAGACAGAGTCCCCAGCCCACAGATGGGAGAGCAGGGAGGCAGCACTCAGCAGATGGTGGGGGCAAGGGACAGCCACGTCCTCCCTTTTTAGCTGCAGCTTTCAGTGAGGGTGAGAAAGAATCACATTTTTCAGCCTTGAAGCCACATTACAAAAATCAGCAATGTGCTGCAGGTGCTTCCCCATTAAAGGAAGCTTTGCCAGCCAGCCATATGCTGACAAGCCACGGCACTTCGAATTCCAAATTGTCCAAATACAATTAATACAAGTCCAGCCAAAACAAACTCCCAGCAATCCTGTACTGACATTTCCTTTTGCTCCATATTCTCACACCATAATCAAAACCACAGTGACTAGGCAGAACAGGCAACATCTTAATTTCTGAATAATAGTTATTAAATATTCCCAGTAACCCATGAAATAAAGAACTCTCTCTCCATCCTTAGATATTTGACCTGGTTCACTAATGGCTTGAACACACAGTCTCAGTGCCTGGGAGGCCAGGCTCACAGCTGCTCTGGATCACCAGGCTGAAACTGAGCTGCTCTTGCACCCTGCTGAACCTGACCCACCATTTGTAACAGGATCCTCTTGCTCTCTTTCCTTTCTTTTTCTTTTTTCTCTATTTTTTTTAAAGACCTGCTTACTTCACAAGTCATAGCTTTTTCTCTCAGGAACTTTCCACACAACATTAAGATTTGCAAAGGTGGATAGTTTACACTACATGAAATCTGACAGTGGCCACAGTTCAAGAGACCTTTAACAAGGGTGCAAGTTAGTCTGGCTCCCACCGTGGGCACCTGATACTTTCCCTAGTGGTGCCTAACTCCTACTCAGTAAAGGCTCAATGGTTTATGCATATAAAAGCAAAATTGTGCTAACAATATTTTATGCAACCACTGATCCTTTTTTTTCCACTCTTTCAGCAGCAAAAGAGACAACAGGGAGCTAAACTGCTCTAGGGCAAGCATCCCCCATTAGCCTGGTCCCACTGTCATCTACATTTGGGCTGGCACGTGGGGCACACAAGTGAGGAAGGACAAGTGAGTGTCCTTCCCAAGGAATCTAGTTTATTTGGGAAGGAGAAGACAGATTCATACATACCCGGATTTTAAATCTGCAGTGTAGTCAAGGTACAACCAGAACTTCACTGCATAGTCTTGGTTCCCTCAATTTAAGCTTTAAATTCAGTCTTTAAAATAAGAATTAAAGAAATCAATCTCTTCTCTTGTCATTACTTGTATTTGCAAATCCCAAGAGAGAAAGGAAAAAAAAAGAAAAAAAACAATGATCTGCAGAAAATCACTTCTTCCTATTATTTTAAACCCTATTTATTTATGCCAAACTGCATGCAATTATACATATATATAGGTGTATATATATGCACATAAATGTTTTATACATATTTATATGTAAATGAACACATTATTCTATGGTTGGCCATTATCCTGACTGATAGGATGATCAGAGCCATAGGCTGTAGAAAGACTATGTTTCTAACTAAATATAAAAAGCCATTGTGTCTGATATATTCCATTTTCTGTCCTAGCCTTTGCTGTTCTCCTTATTCCCAAGAACAAGGTATCGTGAGATGGATGGTCCTAAGTCAATGCTACCAGGTGCCTGCCCCGATGAGAATACATTTGTGCAAACAGATGTGTGAGGTTTTTTAGTTTAATCAGGCCTTAAGAGAAAGGTTTGCACTGTAGAAATCTTTCATGCATTATCTGGTTTTAATTAGGGGCTTTAATATCCATCAGTTTATGGGCTCAGTGAAAAGGCTGTTACTAAGAAGGTATTAGATAGTGCTTTTACAAATCAGAATTGCTACTCAAAAAAAATATAACCAAGGATTCTTAGGGACTAGAGAAAATTTAATCATGGACAACTTGTTTTTGTTCTGACTCCTACAAATACCCATCCTGAGCATGAAGTTGAGTGACTACAGACTGAGAAAAAGACGTGATCCCCAAATTTCCTATGGGCATGAAAGCTTTTCACAGCACAAGGCAAGGAAAACATGGGAAGTGGCAGGCTTCAGGAGCAACCCTCCTGCATTTTCTACAAATGTTTAATATGCAGGAGAAGCTAGAGTTGACACTGGCAGCTTTTACATGAAAGACACTGAGTTTTGTCCTCTTCCCTATTTTCCTGTGCCTTCCCAGCCTTCTCCAGCATATCAGTTCTCAAAGAGAGATGCACACCACGTTCCTTCCACTGATTCTGATCAAACCATTTCTGTTGTAGACATTCCTAAGACATAATGGGCAACTTTACCTTTTTAACTTGCATGATGAATTCTTTCTAGTTAAGTGAGACTGCACACACAGCTGAATGTAGACAAAATACTGGCCAACTTACTATTTTTTAAAAATATTATGAATGCTATCTTCCTGAAAAATAAGATAAGTAGAAGTAGTCTAATGCAGGAATTGCACTGACTAAAGAGAACTCTTTTAAAATATGCATGATCTGTCATTTTAGGTGTTCTGTTTCTTTGCATTTGAACACAAAAACTGGCATTACATTCCCTGTCTATGACTTCTCCTACCAGTAAAGAGTAAAATAGGTAAAGCACAACTGCAAGAGAATGATTCATTTTCTTTAATTTCAGGAAATGCTCATTCAGTGTTGGAAGAAAGTGATGGAAATTTTTCCACCTGTTATAGGAGAAAGGCTATTCTTTCCAGTGGTTTTTGAGTCTCAGATTCCAAGTCCTCCCCCATAGTGGGTACAGACAACTCTACAGTGCACTTGTAGTCTCAGGTACACTGTGAGTTTCCTTTCTAAGTTTATCTTTTCTTTATAATAAGCCTTTAGAAAGCATTATTCACTATTTCAGATTACTGTTTCCATGTAATTCTGTTTCTAAGTAATACTTCTGTTAAAACTAGAGACAAAAGATATAACTTTGCTGCTGAAAAGAGATATTTTGATTTTAGTATTAGGTAGCTCAAGTCTAGAAAAAAGAACTGTGCAAATATTGGCTGAATATGTTCATAAACACTCATTTGATACTAACTATTGATCCTAGAAAATAGTTTCCTATGCTGTTTCAATTTCTTTGGAAGTGGAAAAGTCTGAATGGGGAGCAGGCTCAGTGAGCATCTGTCAGTAGGCAGCATGCTGTCATCCAGCTTCTTTCCAAGTATCCTTATCACCCAGTTAAGTACAGATAATGCCATTTGACTCCTGCAGGTCCATGGATGGCAAACAGCAGACCAAAAGTGATTCAACACAAGCCAATTCAGATGTGCTCTGCAAGCACGTTGCTCCTGATCACCCTCAATTTAAAAAAACCCCAACAAATAATTTACAGAATAAGGGCCAGAATTAATTATCCTGTATGACTCACTGAGCAAGCTCAGACTCCCAAAGGACCTCAGCTCAGCAGGACACCGGTATAGGAACCATCTGGTCCAACACTGTACATTTGGGGTCAGGTTCCTATAAATGACCATGTTTAAAGTATTTGAAGGGCCTTGTTTAATGGTGCAATGTATCATCTCATCTTCCTGTAGATCAATTAGTGCATAATCATTTGGAATGATCTGACTATCATTTCTCATTTGTCCACTCAGTAGTGGGAAAAATGGAGTAAGACAGAGGTTTAAAAGAGAAAGCCTTTAGCTGACACCTTTTCCAATGCTGCTGCATGCAGCTCTCCAAACTGATTGCTGCTAATTTATTGCCATTCCTCCACTGTAGTGTCCAAACTATCACATTTTTAATTAAGAGAAATGAAGAGCAGCTGAAACAGCTGGCCAAATGATAACTGTGGTATCTGCACATCTTTAAACAATGCTTTGTAGTAGGAAGAATGGATATCTTAAAAAATTAAAACCACAAGGGGCTACAGGATTTTAACTGAAATCTGTGACTTGTGAAGCAAAGCCACAAAGTGCCAGGACAGAATCCATTTGCTGGATGAATTGCTTGAGTCCATTTTGAATTACAGTGCTTCGATGCAGGTAATATCCTTGCAAATGTCTCTTCTTCCATCTACATTTCTGTGTCTGCAGCCCTTGTTCAGGAAATCATTAGTTTCAGCAGGAGGAAGAATGGGGACAAATAACCTAATTAGCTTAAATTGAAGCTTGAATGCTTAAAATAAACCATGCTTATCTGTGATAGAAAGGGACTGGACTGACAAAGGCTTAATTTCATGGAAAGTGACTATAGCCCCAAACACAAAGTAGATAGCTTCACTAGGATAACGAAGACTTATTATCATATTATCACAGGATATTATTATTAATATCCTTATTGTTAGGATACTTCATGCATTATGATCTGACCTCAGAATGAACTACCAAGCCCTGTATTTTACAGCAAGATAAAGCTCCAAAAAGTTCTCACCATGTCTAATTCTTAAAGCATCATTTTATCAACATAAAAGTTACCAAGTTCAATATTTACAAGTGGTTTTACATATCAAAATATCTTAATACTTGACAAGGCAGATGATGGCTGGATAGCAGTACATCTGTCTTCAGAAGTTCTGGCCATGCATCAGGAAGAAGAGAAAGACACATAAAAGCAAAAGCCCACATTTTGGAATCTCACTGGTGCCTCCTGCTTAGGCAGCACTCAACAACATTGCTTCCAGGGACTATTTCCCTTGGCATCTGGTGTGTGTTTTCTAAAGATATGCTGGATGAAGAGCAATTCAGTTACTGCTGTAAGCAACTGCACTGCTACCTGACTGAGCAACTGAAGGCGGGCTTCCACAATAAAGTGTGAGTGTGTGCATTAATATTTCATCAAAACCAGTAATTTTATTTCTGGCTTCCAAAAAGCAGCATCAAACAAGTAGTAACACACTATGAAACAACCAGGATAATCAGTGGAGGCAAAGGAAAAGCACAGGAACTGTGCCATGTATTACTGTGTGTGAATGCCCTTTTCTAATAAAAGTGATGAAAAATAGAGAATGATGATAAAGATACATGAATAATGCACATTTTCCAAAAGTATTAAATCTGGTGAGATCACAATATAAATCATTATTTTGTGGCATTTACAACCATTCTCAGTTTAACTTCCCAGAGTCAACCAGCATTAGTGCCCCCATGCACCTGCACAGACACACTATTCCCTCCTCCTTTCCATAGCCAGGACCCACCCAAGGCTCCTGCAGCCCAGACCACAACTATTTCTCAGCCAGACTATGAGGAAGCGCTGTCCTGGTGGTGTCAGCACAGGTGGCCTGGCACTCCATCCACTTCTCCCTGTGGCAGGGGTTTGGCAGCACAGGGTGTAGCCTGGATCAACCGTTCCTTGAACTCAGGTGTTACTGTACCCATGACGCCCACACAGTCCCCTAAAGAAAGTGGTTGTGGACATGCCCAGTAAAGTTACTCAAGCTAAGCTGCAATTTGTTACTTAAAAGCACCAATTGAAGGATGCTATTTTACAGATACTAGCCCCTACAGCAATACACTGGATATCCTACTGTAGTTGGGCCTATTAAAAATAAGGATTATTTTTTTTAAAGTATCCCAAGACTAAAAAAAACACAGAAAAATTACCCTCTAATTTTTTAAAAATTAGTTTCTAGGAAGTCCATGACACTACATTTCCTGAAGTCCCAAAAGAAACAGTCACACAAGGGAGATGTTCTTTCAGAACTTGCCACTGCACACTCAAGAAAAAGGTTATACATAAAAGCAAAAGTGATTTGCTTTTAACAGATTTTTTCACAGTTTCAGTTAAAAGAAAAGCAAATCAACGAAAGGCGAAAAGAAAATAGGGAGGTGGCCTGGCTAATGAGAAGTTGTTGGGGTTTGGGAGTTGTTTCTTTTTTTTTTTTTTTCTTTTCGTCTTTCTTCTTTTCCTCTTGAGGAATTTTTCCCCATACTAAAGGATAACTGCCAGGTACTTAAGGGGAACAAAAGGTCTGGCTGAAGCAGGGAGGGGACTTCTCAACTGCCCTGTTACCTGGGCAAAGGCTAGTTTTTTTCCGCTGGAGCTCTTTTTTTTCGGCTTGCAGAAGACACGGAGGCTGCAGTCGGTTTTGGGGAGAAGTCGCCTTCACTGCAGGTTTCCTGCCTTCTACTACTTTCTTTTCTTTCGGCCGTGAGTGGGGATTTCTGCTGGCCGGAGCCGCCGCTGAGAGGGACCCTTTCACCACCTGCTGGGGTGCCTCAGGGGGCCCGGGACCCCGAGCCCCTCTTTCACTGCGCCGCCGGAAGGCAGCTGCCTGCCTCCGCCGTTT
>VXAZ01005920.1:307019-489469 GCA_013399875.1 Gymnorhina tibicen | reverse complement strand
GCCCTGCCCAGCGGGAGCCGCCAGCGGCCCTGCCGGCCGTGAGCGTCACTGCACCGAAAGGACAGGGTCTGACAGCCGGGAAGGGGTCACTGGGTTCTGTTCTGTTTGCTGTTACTGTCATAGTTGTTGTTGTTTTGTTTGCCTTGCTATAAATAAATAAATAAATAAATAAATAAATAAATAAATAAATAAATATATATAAAAGTAAAGAACTGTTATTCCTATTCCTCATATCCTGGCCTGAAAGCCCCTTAATTTCAAAATTATAATAATTCGGAGGGGAGGGAGTTATATTTTCAGTCCAAAGGGGGCTTCTGCCTTCCTCAATAGACACCTGTCTTCCAAAACCGAGACAGAAATCCATGTTTCAGTGATCTCAAATGTTCTACGAAATTTTGATAATGAAAAACATCACAGCTCTTTTCCATGTAAATTTTCCAGTCATCTCAAACTAGTTGCTGGGCCATGCTAACTAGTCAAATATCTCTGTTTTAAAAAAATTATTAGTACTTTTGTATCAATGGGAAAAATCACATTGCTAAGATGTTTACCTTGTTTTATTTCTGCAGGTTTTATTCTTTCCCATGCAGCTGATTTCTCTCCATAGGATATCGACCTTTATTACTTGCTGACAACACGTCTGGGAAATAGCTTTCTGCTGTGGTAGCTGAGGTTGAGCCATCTGTTTTTTCTCTAGAGAGCCATGCCTTATTCATAATGGCATTTTTGTGTTTCATTCCCTGGTGAATAGCACCTGCATGCTGATTTCCTACTTGACCCCAAAATATATCACCACGTTTTGACAACCGATCCCTCCCCTTCGTGGCCCAGAACACACCACGCTCCGGGGGCACCGCAGCATCCTTCATCCCTGACAGCAGAGGCCAAGGGGCTTCCTCACGGATCACGGGCAGGTTGGGACCAGCCCGTGGATTTGAGCCGGAGGGGACAACTGAAGGTATCTGAGGAGAAAAGAAGAACAGAAAATGAAACCTTGGATGTTCCAGTGGGTTTCTGTATGCCTTTATGGAAACAGGCCACTCTATGCATTGTGGCTGATTTCAGCTGTAGCCTCCCATATAATTGTACAACAGGCCCATGTCCTGCTTTCACTGGGATTTAATTAAAGCTCATATGATTTATATTAAAAAAAATAAACTCTGAGTTCACGAAGATCAATCAAAGAGCTACTTGCATTCTGCTCTTCATAATAGTTTTCTTTTATGACCATATTTTCACTGGTCTTTTTATGAGTGAGTGTGACAGAGAAAAGGACCAGGAAACTTGATTTGAACTGTTACATATATCCCCTGGACTAAGTAACGTTATCAGAATTCTGAATCACCATTCCGTTGCTTAATAAATTTCTTAACTAAAAGGAAATCTCTGTATCTTGCATGTTCTTTTCATTAATGCCAGAAGCAAAAACTATGCTTTTGCTTGTTTCATGGCATTTATTTTAATCCAAGATTATAAAGGAAATTCAGTAGAGTAATATTTTTAACTACTCTACCTAACTGGCTCCAGTAATTGCATATTTGAATTTTGTTTCCATACAAGTACGGAGAGGTTATGTTTTCTCAGAGAGGCTGAAATCTCTTGCGTGTTTAGTTTAGCAGCAGACTGTCACAAATGCAATTGCAATTGATCAGCTCTGTTCTTAACAGGATTCCTGCAGTTAATGGAAATTACTATAAAGAGCTTCAGGGCACAGGAATAATTGGATCACTAAAAAAAAAAAAGAAAAAAGAATTGGAGGGGAAAAAAGGTAGGACAAGATCAACATAACAACTTTTTTTTAAAACATCCAACAATTTTCAAAGATTAACTTACCATAGAGTACACCATGATGAAAACAAAATCTTTTAACTATTTTTACAAGCCCCGAGCCACTCTTACACAATGGGGAAGAAAATGAGTAATGAAAAGCATTAAACATTTATTACTGTCAGCTTGTTTAAACTAACAATCAACTGTGCATCTCTGGAAGGAATCATTCAAATATCTGTATCTTCTTCCAAGAATAAGAGATTTCACTAAACTAAAACCAGTAAGAAAACTTTTACTGACCTGGCAATTTTTGTGATGGTTTTCTCTTAGTTCTCGATGCAAGGCTATGATCCTTTCTGGGCTTGTTACTCGGATAGGAGAACCAGCACACACATTTGGGGTGATGTGAGAAGTGTGGGGGCCATCCACGCCTGGCTGAGAGTTTGCAGGTATTGACCCAGTCATCCCATTCCCTTTGGCATGTGCCACATGATCCTCTGGCTGTCCATTAGCCTGTGAAATGTCTGTGGAGGAAGGCAGCATCTGCAAGAGAAAATAGCATTTTAAGAAATTCAAGATAGATTAAGTTTTCCAGTGTTGTTCATTTTGGATTAGTGGAAGCCATTTGGATGAGTTCATTAAAAGAAATATTCACAGAAATTAACCATAAATAAACTACATTTAGAAAAATAAGGAAAAAGATAACATACTAATTATTTCAGATGTGAAGCATTCCTGCACCTGTCTAAATAAAGAATCCTGTCTTCAACAACTCATCCTCAAAATAAAACAAAAAATATCTCTAAGCTTTAACTGCAGCTGAAAATTCACCTTGGGATATTAAGAAAACCTAGATTAAAGCTAGAAAAAAATTCCTAATTTTACAAATTGTCTCATGTTAGTTATCTTGAAGAATCTCAAAATTTCTAACAGGATTCTTTTACACACATATTCTCTCACTCCACACTCCACAACTAACTCAGGTTTGTCTACCTATGAGTGCTCAAGAAAGTTAAGCTGAACAGAATTCAGAAGTGTGTTATGTTAGTTTAACTGCATGAACTCTTATGCAGACCCTCCTATTGAAAACAAAAATAATATTAATTCAGTTGATCTTACTTCAACTCCAAATCAACTTTAACACCACAGCAAACTATCCTTTTAGATTATCTTCACTGAGCTGCAGACAAATTTAGAGAGAAATGGCAGTTTAATTATGCACATTTTCATAACAGTTGCAAGCAGAAGATCTCCCTGAATATAAATGACTACTACAGGGCAGTAGCATTTTAGCATTCAAATACAAATTTAATATAGCTACCAGATCATTGTTGCATTTTTTCTTGAGACTGCAAGCCTCGCCATTTCAGCCTTTGGATTTTCGAAGAGTTATTTATTTATTTCTAAAATTAATACACCTCATTATGCATTACCATCTCATTGCCATCAGTCCTCTTGCAAAAGCTCCAGAAATGCAGATAGTATATGCCAGGTCAGGAAGAATTACTTAAAAGAAAACACATTTTACTTAAAATAGTGTATTGTTTTTGCTGTGTGCTTCTTTACTGAGTTTTAGCTGCATCACTTGTGCCCATTAAAAAAAAGAAAAATCAAAGGACTCTGAAATGCCATAGCAGTGTAAGATTGCTCTGAAATGACACAACAGAAAATGAGCATTTATTGACAAGCTCCTGCATCTAAATATAGTTCTATTATGACATGAAGACAAACACAGTGTTTAAGTTGTTGCCATTCCACCTCCTGTCCTTGGGTCCCCACCATGAGCAGAGGGAATCAGTTCTGATGAATTGTGGCCATTGGCCTCCTTAAAGTACCCAACACGAGCATGTGTGGCCAGCTGGGACACTACCCAGGAGCAGCTGCCACCTGGATCCTTTACTTCAGGCTGAACAGGCCAGGGAACAAGGCAGGCACATCCAGGAATGGAAGGACCACTCATACTGGCCAATTTGGTGCACGGAATTTAGATTGCTGCTCTTCTCTAAAAGGTTTACTTTCTCTATGCTGATTACAGAGGGGGCCTGTGACATTATCTGGATATTACATTTATTTAGGTAAGGTGGCATGAATAGCCAAATATATCCTAGCATTGCAGGCACACATCAGTTGGAAAGTGAAAGCTATACATGTGGATGTTTCCCTCTAAACACAGGAGTCCAAGACATCTCCAGAAGTCCTCGGTTTCTTACCAAGGTTACAAGTGCAGTATCTCTCCCCATCACTCACAAAAAATGTCAGCTGGCTTACAGCGATGGAGGGGTCACAAAGGTCAGCCCTGAAGTGTTTTGAGGCATGAAGATATTGGATCTAAAATTATTTGATGAGAATTTCCTCACTACAGGAAGCACAGTTAGAGGCATTTGTGGTGATAGATGAGAGTGAGCAGGAGCAGAACAAGTTCTGGAGCTCAGTGACCCATGCAAAGGCAAATCACTGTCCCCCTCATAGGCAGGAGAGCTGGTAAAGCTACCAGAAAAAAAACACACCTCCAAATCAAAGCTGTGACACTGGCACAAGTCATTTCTAGAAAAATAACCTCTTTGCAGGGTCATTCCTTTCCTTCACCTCTACCCAACAGACCCTTTTGCCTCTTGGAATTATCAAATTCTTCTGCAGCCAAAGTAGTGACACTCAGCAGAAAGCAGGATGAATGCAAACCCCAGCAAGTGAAGATGCTACTACCCTGACAAAGATTTCACAGAATAGTCTGCACTATATTTGAAAGTTGGTATGATTCTCTCAAAAAGACTCATCTTTGTTGTGTCCTAAGACTAGCACTAAAGATCACATTTTCTATAGCACTGAGGATGCAGCTAAGCAAAAATTCTGCATCTTGTCTCAGTGCCAAGACATTAACTTGTTCTTTTTTACGTCAGTTTTTAAAACTATTATTATTATTTTTACAATCTTTATTCTAATTTCCTATGATTTTTTTCTTTCCTCTCAATTTTCCACAAATTACCCCACCGAGGAAGAAATGAAAATATTGTGATATTTGACCAAACTCAGAATTTGCATAATGCCAAGCTCTAGAAAGGATTGCTATTGAAACAAAAAAAATCAGCTTCCCCCAACACTACAAAAAAATAAGACAGAGAGGTGTCAGAGAGAAGATGAAAATGTTTTAATTCATCTGGATATTTTTAGTTGTACATTTTACGTTAATTTAAATTCTATTTTTTATCAGAAAATAAAGGTTGGTTAGTTTTAAAGCTTTTCTCTTTTTTAGTCATGGTAATTCTTCTACTGGCATTTGCTGTTCTAGACAAACGCACGCTGTTGCCCATGGATTACAGCAAAAAACACTGCTAAAATATCTGCATTTTCTATGCAGTCAGGAAATAGATCGAAATCTTGTCAGCTAAACCAAATTTTACTTTCAAATGGCACTAACCTTGAGTAAGAACCTTCTCCTCAGCCACCAAAAATTCTTGAGATCCCCTCTATCCAAACAACCACTTACATAATTATTGAACAGCTTTATCAGTTATTTCACTGGAAAGGCTAGTGTTGCCTTTCCCTAGTCTTAAAATTAAGAGCCAAATACAGTTAGGGGAAAAGGGGGTTTTTATCTTGGTATTTATTTAAGGATCCTTAGGTGCATCATTTCGTTCAGGTGGAATGCGCCGAAATGCACACGCACGATAGATCACGTATACAATTTATAAGCCTTGCAAATTAGCATATCTATCAAAGACTCCCTAATGAGCGGCTCGAATGAACCCCCTGTTCCGAGGAATCTCTCCTTGGATGGGCCTATCTTAGTTTACAACAGGATGTTCTAGGGAAGACCTCGGTTTCTCAGGATAGCATAGGGCTTTCTGCGCTCCAACTGCGAGGCTTCCAGGATGCTTGGTCTCTTGGTTTAACAGAATATTGGGTCTAAGCTAAGTTATCAGACTTAAGAAATTACAAGTATGTGGGCTAAAAGCACTGAGGATACATAAAAGATATATAAAAGGGTATATAAAAGGGGTATAAAAGAAAAGGCAAAAAATCATCATGGCATCACCAGGCTGCCACTAACTTTTTAAAATCTGTATTTCATGCCTTTTAGTATTTTTAATAATTTCTCTAAAGGTCAAAAATAACATATCTCTCAGCAGTGGACTTTACCCTTCTTAAAAAAATTACTAAATAACTAATTCCACTCTTTGATGATGATGGTTCCAATGATTCAAGGCACGTTTTTTGTAATGTCAGGTAAAAAAGAGGCCTCTTCTTGCAAAAAAACTTTTGTCTTGAAAGGTTCCTTGCTCTTGATCAGCCTTGTCCCAAAAAGACTGAAAGTCCAAAGTTAAATTCTTTCCCCCTCTGAGGGTGGGACTCTCTGGACCAAAGCGTATCTCCCCCTGGCCCCCTTGACAACCACAGCCCAACTTCTACGGCTCTTCCCACTTTACCACAGAATCACAGGATGGGTCAGGTTGGAAGGGACCACACTGGGTCATCTGGTCCACCCTCCCTGCTCAAGCAGGGTCATCCCAGAGCACATGGCACAGGATTGTCCAGATTGTTCCTGAATGTCTCCAGCGAGGGAGACTCCACTCCCTCTCTGGGCAGCCTGTCAGTGCTCAGTCGTCTGCACTTACCTAAAGCAGATACATAAAACGGGCAGGATAACTCCTTGGCAGTATGTCTTGACTATGAAAATAAACAAACTACCACAGATGACTGTCAGAAGTACAGACATCATACAGGAAATGCATCTCACCCTCAGTGCCAGAAAAGCCTCTGACCTTAACAGCCATGCACAAACCATTTTAAGGAAAGCAACAGAGAATTTTATTTCAGGCCTATTTCCTTCAAATGTGATTCAAATATGGAAACCAGTGATTTCTTGCAAAGTACTGAGAAGAAAGACAAACTAATAAACAAACAAAAAGCATTGTTCTACCAAAACCTATATCAGACGAAATCCCTTGACAGAAAGAAGAATTAAGCTATGCTGTTCTGCACATTTAATCCCTATTCTATAAAACAATTCACTGCACTGGACACATTCTTTGCCTGGAGCTTTCCATCCATAAGGTTTAAGATGACTGCATGAAAAGCATTAAAAACCACTACCATTTATCCCTATATTCCTTGCACAAATTCCCTTTCACCCCCAAGAAATGAGGGCAAACAGCCACAATGGTTTCAGATCCACTATGGAAAGAATATATAAAATACATCAAGTCAAAGCCTTCCACCACAAGAGAAGCTGGATGAGTACAGCAGCATTTTCCATTACAGACATCCAGACAGAGGCTGTTGGCTCAATCATTTGAGGGAAAGGAATAAACATACACCTGTTTCTCCACACCTAGCCCAAAAGAGAGAGAAAAGGCCCAAAATACTGCACAACTGTACTGGCTGGGCTGAGTCCATGCGAAAGGCAAGCCAAGCTCACTTGCTCCTCTGTGTGGTTCTCTGATCCATCAAAAGCAGCGTGGACACTGCCTCATGTTCAAGCCAGCCAGACTGGGTAAAGCCTGTTTCTTAAACTGCAAGTAGACACCTAAACTCAGGAAAAAATGAGTCCTCTTTCACATGTCCTATTAGTTATCTGGAATATCTTCCCTTGCTTCCTACTTTTATCAACCCAAGTAAAGCAGCTTTGCAAAGCCAAGTCCCAGTCCTTTTTTTAAAGATGTTTTGTGAACATGAACATCCAAGATCAGTTGATGAATGCTGTCCTGTGTTCTTCTCACTGGGAAAGGCAGAAAAACAATAACTGTTAATAATTAATAATGAATTAATTCTACAAAATCAAGAAAAGAAAGATGAGGTCAAGGTCCTTCCAATTAAAAAAAAATCAGCATTCAAAAGGAGGGGATTAAAATGGGACATGACAGAAGGCCAAAAATGGACACATATTCTGTGTCTGACATTGGGCATGTGGATCCAAGCTATGGCACTGTGCCGAGTGCCACGTGCACCCGCTGGAGGCAGCCCTTGTCCCAGGAATGTGTCCTCTTCAGCCACATGCTTTCTGTTCTCCAGACACAAAATAACACAAGGTTTTAAAATATTTCTATTGCCAAAATTTATTATCGCTCCACTCCAAGGGGCTGCAATGGTTTCTCAATTAAAGTCTTTTAAAAAGAAAATGTATCACAAAGGCTTAGAAATTAACTTCTTCCTGCCTCCAAAAATTTCAAGTCCATATTAGACATGCATTGTCATTCCAATGCCTGCCCAAAAGATGATTTTTTTCAAAACGGAGAGGCAGCATTTGTTCACCATCCTGCACAGTTTTGCTTTCACCACAGTGACATAGGTGGTGGATGAAAAAGCATTGAAAACAAACCCCTTCTGTGCAATCACATATGTTTATTATGATAAAAAACCACTAGAATTATATTAAATTGTACTAAATTGCTCAATTAAACTAAATTACAAATAAAAAGCTTCATGGTGTACAGCTTCATGGTGAGGAAAAGTAATTCAAAACCTAGTTCTCTTTAAAGGGACTTATTAAGAGAAGGAAAACTGGCTTTCTTTTCTGAACGTATTACTCTAGCATATATCTGACCTCACTGAAGAGTGCACTGCTGGAACAAAATCATGAGATACTACATGATTCAAGCAAATTTTATTTCTTACTCACAAACATTTGAATGTAACGCTTGGCTGTGAAAATAATCAAGAATGACAAGCCTCAAAATGCATGCTGCTCTGCTAAACTGAACTGATGGAAGTCTTGAGTTAGTCAGCAAAATAAAGCCGTAAGGACAACAGGGATTTATCGTGTCTGAGAGCAAAGCCTTGAACGCTGAAAGTGAAGTCTGAAGAGAAGCTCCAAAGATGGTGGGTTTTGCATAACACTGTCTTTGTGGCTTAGTATTTTAATTGGGGTGAACATTAGGGAGAAAATACTTCTGGCAAACAGAAGGAAATGACCAACCATCCATTGTGTCCTGAATAAGCAAAGAACTGAAGTTTGCTTCAGCCTGTAAGCATGACTAACTTGGTGATGCCCATAAGTCCCCCCACTGGAGCTGAGGCATCCTAGCACTCAACTAGCAGCTCTATCCCCTCTACAAGTAATTCCATGTACAGATGAGAAAAATAAAGAGTTCTTAATAGAACTATAAACTATTTTTTTCTGTGAGAACATGACTCCAAGTTTTTTACTGAACTACAAAAGGCCAGGCACTGAATTGAATAGAGTCCCCATTCCTTTCAAAGGGCTCTGGATCAGCTCTTCATGCATCACTGCAAACTTTGAGCTGAAATTCATCAGTAAGTTAAGGCATAGAGGTCTGATGCCAATGTGTGACAGGCTTCCATTTGTTACTGGGTCCAGTAATGAATAAAGCCAATTGCAAATCTTTAATTTAAGAACAAAAAAAAAAAGGCAAAAAAAAAAAGCAGTCCACCAGGTTTTGTATAGTAGAATTCAAATGTTAGGAATTATTTAGAATTAGAAAAACTGAGGGGAAGGAAGGAATGAGCTTTCAAAGGAATTTTATGTAAGTGGATGTTGAGCATAACTCTGGAATCTTAGATGTGAATTCCAGTGAGAATAAGAGTTGAAAGTAAGAAATGAAACTTCCGAGATGAAAAGTCAGTTCACTTCAACATATGTCTACAGAATTCAGTACAAGATCTTTTAAACCAAAGGAATGTATCACATGAATATGAAACACTCTCTCCTTTTTTTTTTTTTTTTATTGTCAGCATTATTAAATTAGTAGTAGTAAAACTTGGATATCTTTTCATTGAAGTGTTTTCCATTGGAAACCCGATGCATAGAAATATACATTTTTCATGGGAACACACAACTTTCTTGGCAGGAAAGCTTCACCCTGTTACATGTGGAACTACTTATCACAGATCAGAAGGGCCTTAAACTCAGTGTCAAGATGCCCAGTAAGAGCCAGTCTGTTCTCTGCATGATGAAAAAACCCAGGCTTGAATCGCATTTGTGCCTGAGCCTAAGTGAGACCTCTGGCCACTATGGTGCTGGACACCATGGGAAGGGGTTTGTGCTCCACTTTGTATGAACAGCTAAATAACTATCGAAGCAGGGAATTTAATGTGGGGCTCTATGCTGCAGATAAGTTCACTGGCTATCAGAATATAGATTCAATCTAATTCTCTCTTGTTGAACCTGCTAAGTTGTGTGATAATTGAACATTGAGGGAGACAGTGTGAATGTGAACAGTATTTTGATATTTATTGTGTTGGGAAGCTTTACTAATGTTCATCTATCACAGCAATGTCTGAGAAAATGTCTGAAGGCAGTGGAGCACTATCTCCCTTCTGACAGATGAGTTCCTAGCCACTGTCACATAAAACACTCCTGTGCAGTGGGAGCTTGGGTGAGGCAGTGGTGGACCCGCACATGAGGTACTCAAAGGAGACACAGCCAGACACAGAGTCCCGTGCCATCCTGCAACCAGGAATCAATCCACCTTTTCCTTAATGCACAGTTAAATTGCTTCTTGCCACAAAAATAAATATGACTGAGTGATAGCTTGCAACACTTTGTAACACTGTAAGAATAATCACTATCAACATGATACAGAATACCACTCAGTGTGCAAAACCACAAAATAATCAGAAAAATAACCCAGAGGATTTACTGTACTATATACCCATTTTGAGCATCTTCTGCTGGTGAAACTGTCAAGTGTCATTAAGATAAATTATTTTTATGTATTCATTTTGCAGTGCAATGTGTTAGCTGAAGTACAACATATAGTATGAACCAATAGTCTGTGTTCTCCTGTGACAAGTACACAGTATTATACAAATGTGTAACATACAATATTTCCTCCCCCTTCCCCACTTTTAACCAAAGACTCTACTTGAGTGTACTTGACACAGAAATATTACCAAATACTGTTTGGGTACTTTTATAGGCTTTTTTTAAAATAATAAGAAACAGAAAATTAAAAGGAAAAAAGAACGTGTTGATGCCTACTGAAGTACTGCAAGAGAATTCCTGTTTCTTCATGTTGCCAGACTGAGATTCCTGTCCTTAAGAATTAGGTGCTACTCCAAAATTAGGAAGTTTATTCCCAGCATCCAAGATATTAATGACAATATTGAACATAATCAGGTGTGAAACAGACTGTATCCCACTTTTGCCTTGCCAGAGAAACACAAGTGACTAACTCCCTTTCCAATACAAATGTCCACTGAGTTGATTTAAGTCTTAAAATAATTCACTATTGACCTTTTTTTTCCTGACTTCTTCAGAAATCTGAAACAATGAATTGTGCAGGAAAGAAATGCAAAATTCATATTTAAAATGAAATTGGGAAATATGTGCTGCATTATCCACCAGATACTTAGTCAAAATATCACGGGAGTGTTTCTTGCATGAAATGCTGATGCACTTTTCTATGCAATTTCTCCTGAAACTTAAACCCTGAATAAAACAACGGTAAAATGGCCAACTCCACTGATTTGCCTGAAGCAATATTTATATTAAGCAATGAAATATATTTTGTAATTACACATTGAGTCTCACTAAGCACTCTGAAAACCAGCACTTAATTCAATAGTGGAAACAAGAGGATCCTACAAGGAAGTATAAGCACTTACCTCTTGATCACACTCTGGTGTAAAAGCAACTGTGTACTCTGCCAGGGTCATGTCATCCACCAATTTTTTCACCTCTTCATCAAATGCAGAGTTAATAATTCCTTGCCTGTGGAATTCGCCATGCATTCTCCTAATGAAGCTGTTCCTTTTCTGGCACTTTTGGATGAGGCAAGCCAGCTTAGCCTGTGTGGCATGAACACATAAACATTCTATGGTTCTGTGATTTCACTCCCTGCTGAGATTGCAAGATTATATTTTGTGTCTGATCTGAAATTCCACACATTTTTACCCAAAGCTATAGATTGCATTTCTTCATCTATACATCATTAGGTGCCTCTACACCTTCAAGAGCAATATATGTGCACAGATATACTGGAAAGAGATGTTCCCTTTCCATGTGCAAGGTCTCCCTTTTGACAGGCTGAAGAGTAACCTTGCAATAATGTCAGTGAGCCCTTGCCTAAGGTGAAGCCCAATAGCACCCAGCTAATCAGGGACAACTGCAGAAGCAGTCACAGGCACAGAAGCCTGTAAGCAAAGGGATCCTGTGTAGGTCCCAAATCGGTGTTCAGGGAAATACGGTACCTTCAGAGGAGCTAATGTCAGCTTCACTTCAGACTTTCTTTTCTGCAGTTCTTTCTCCTGAAAGGTTGAAAAGTATCCTGCATCAATTTATTCAAGAATCACTTTCAAATACTCTAGCAGTTTTTTGGTATCTATTTTAGACCTGACTCTGAGGTGTACACTTTGCATATCTGTGTGACCCTGTATCACAAACAAGATGAATCAGTGTAAGGAGCTGGTTGGACACAGAGAAGCTCTGGCATACAAACACTGCCCTACTCACATTAGCATTCATCTTAACAAAGGCTTTTGGATGTTCTTAAATGGAGCCTTAGATCAGTGAGGTTACTTCATCAAAGCAGCATCACAGTAAAGACTTGGTATCCTTCATTATGCACTCGTGTTCATATTTACTCTGTTAATCTTCCAAAACATTCTTTGGGGGAAAATTTTCGCTTTCCTTATCAATATTATGTTGCAAAATTAGAGAAGAGATGAGGGATTTTCTGCATGTATATTCCACTGTGAAAAGTAAACATCAACAACCTTCTACTCTGACACAGCTGATACATGTCCTCTATTAGGAAGTGAAGCAGGGTGGGCCAGATGACTAAGTCTGTACCTTATGATTAAAATATACTGATGGTAACCCTGTTTTCTGATTCTGCAGAAAAAATACAGTATCTTGCCAAGTAAAATCCATTACCATTATGAATCAATACAGTATTTTTGACAATAAAGTACAGATTCCTTTGCATTCATTTTGCCTGACAATTTATATTTCTGTAAAGTTTACGGTAAATATATTATGTGCATCATTAAAAAACCCTCCTTTATGAGAACTCAGTTATGCTGAAAAGGTCACATGGTCCTCAGCTAATAAATGGTGGGCTTGGGAGGAATCAGAGCAGGCAGGACAGGGGAAACATCTTTACATTGCACTAGCACTGGGGGAACAATGAAAGAGCTGGCAGCAGGTCCCTGCACTGGAGACATTCAATTCTTGATGAGGCAGGGAGCAACACATTTTGATGATGCAATAGAACAGTTAACATTTTTCCATTTATATGGACAGCACGTCTCACCCTTTACTCACCTACCATCTGATATGACAGATAGACACTACAAAACAATTTCATTTTACCAGCACCGTTCTTCTAAGAGGCATCCCCCAATGCATGCCTGAGAGAAGCCATCAACCCTCTTCACAGGGCTGGTTTAGAGCAAACCACAGCACATGATGAGGCTAGGAAAAACAAAACCAAACCACCACCACCACCAAACAAACAAACAGAAACCAAAATTGCAGAAAGACGGATTTATGTGGAGAAAGTAGAATGAAACTTGTTCCCAGTAGGAACAAGTAGAAGACAATAATCTCTTGTATTTCAGAGTATTGACAGAGGAGAAGCATGTTCTACTTGTTATATCAGGCTATGAAGAACAAAGAGCACTATTGAGAACATGCCATTTACTAGCTGTTTCAGAGTCTGATGGGCAGTTCCAGTCTGGCTCATACTACAACTATCATCCCTCTCCAAAATACAGTTCCCAATACGAAAAAAAATCTAAGGGAAAGAAGTCCTAGGAGGAATTTGTTTCCACCCAAGAGTTCAGTAGCTGCAGTCACACTTACAGCAGTAGCTTTGCTGTCACACTGTAAGGCACTAGCTTTGTAAATCTTAATGTACCTGCTCTGGTTTGTCAGGTGAAATACAGTGCATAAGTGTGAAAACTGCTTGTGTAAGTACATTTGTGCATACACAGGGGTTCTCACCAAAATACCTATGACAAAAATCCAACCCACACACCTATCTGAAAATGTGTTACTGAAACTCTTAATGTGTACCCCTAGCAGATGAACCAAAAAAGTTAGGAAAAACTGTATCAAAATTCTGTCACTAGCTTGGTGTTTCATAATCTGATATAGTGGAACAAGAAAGTTGGGGATGTTAAAAATCCTGACAATTTAAGACAAGGAAGTGGCTCTATAGAGAATTTCAGCATGACTGTGCTTGCATTACACTATGGGGATTAATTAGAGCAGAGACTGAACTTTCATGATCTATCATTTTTCCATAACATGGATCATTCAGGCAGTTTACATATTTTCCTTATGTCTCTGGAGTCAGGGGTACTTTTATATGCCTGGAAACCATTTAATTATCCTCAGATTCATTCCCAGGAAAGAAGACTATTTTGCTTTTCCCCTTTGAAAAGAAAGATACAGAATCTGAAGTCTAAGCTCACATTTAAGCACACAGGAAACAACTTTATGATACCTTCTCACATAGCTGAGCCTGAAGGAGTTCCACTTCATTCTGCAAGTCATGAAACTGATTTTGTAATACGGCCTGGTCCCTGAGCTGGGCTTTCAAGGTCAACACTTGCTGTTCTAATCTCTTACTGGCTATTTTATTCACCTCTTTTTCCTGGGCATCCTTCAGTGTGTACACAGGCTAGAGAGAAAATACACAGATTTTCAATTTAGGTGTATAAAACAACAAAAATATTCTTAGTCATGTTTTATACCACGAAACTTCTCAATCAATATAACTACCTACCTTGTACATCAAAAAGAAGCAAGCTGATATAAAATGAAGTAATGATTCCAAAACTTCATGAACATATTAGCATAAATATTTTGCACTAATCTTAAACTCTTTATATGTAAGGAGTACTTGACCCCTGTAAGAGCAGCTATAGAATTGGATTTTTGCAACATTTCTTCAAGGTAAATATTTGTATTGTAATAATTTAATAAATGGGAAACTGGGCAAAGACAGATTAAGTGACCAACCTGTGGTCATATAGTGAGTAAGAAAAAAATTCAGAAGTTCCCAAACTCCTGCTTCAACAAGAAGCTTGTTTTCTCTACATATATTTATCTCAGAGAGATAATTCCTCTCCCAAATATATATTTGCTCTGGAAGATTATTAATAAAACGAACCAGATTTTAAGTTTAAATTTCTAAAATATTTTAAAATAAAATATTTTTTACATTAAAATGTAGTAACAGTGATACAGGAGAAGTGGAAAGAGAAGCTTCTGAATTTAACTCCTCCTCCCTCACTCTCCAATTTCTTTTCTCTCCAATTTCATGCACTTTGATTGAAAGGATTAGTGAGAGCTCTAGATTGATGGTCAGCATCATAAGGTCAGCTCCTGCAAGTGACACCGCCAGATTAAACGTATAGATTTAGAACGAGGAAAATTGGAAGGAGAAGGAAGAATCCTGACAAACATTTCTGCTATTATATTAAAAAAAAAAAAGAGTTGATACACACAGCTGGTCAAGATTTTTGATAACACAGTATACAGTCTAAAAGATTAAAATAAAAATTACAGTCAGACCCATATACTGTGGTAAAACCATGTAACTTTCTGCAAAACAGAATGATGGTTTGATTTTAATGGTTACAAACACTGATACAACTGAGAAAGGAGCTAATACTCAGCCCTGATGCACAACACCACAGTAAATTTTTCCCAGGCTTTCTGACAGCCTTTCTGGCTTTGACACCCTTGACTACAACACACTGAAGGCACCATTCCACAGGAAACAGCAAACTGAAGTGTAGATCACATCACTCTGCCTGCAACACATCACTGCAACACAGAGAAAAACAGAAATATGACATTGTCATAGTGTGCTTCCTCATAATGAAGCAAGTTCTCCGTGCGCAGCATTGGAGCAGGTCGAATGCTTTGTACCAAATTTTTTGGCTCCCTCTTGTGTCAAGAGAACAATGGGAACTGCTGGACACATCAAGACGTATTAGACCAGGGCTGCAGGGACAAAAGCCTGAGGATGAATCCACGACATGGTATTTCCCTCATCTTCTCTCCAACACAAAAAGTATGTTAAAACCAAAAGGGAAACACTCCCTAACTCCTTTACTTATGGAAAAAAAGGTGGGGAAATAAAAAAATTGCATGAAGGTTAGAGACAGAGAAAAGTTCCCTCTTTCCTTTTGCATTTTGCTGACCTGCTAGCAGTGTTCTGTAGTTTCAAAGCACAAATGAGGCGTACAAGATTCATATATGAGCATCTGTCAGATGTCCCAGTTTGCAGTGACCATAGGTTATGTAGTCAAGCTCCAGAAGGAAGGATAACTAAGCCCAAAACATAGCATTTAACACACTGCATTCTTGTAAAACCTGGCAAGATCATTAGTCTTTGAAGTTGGTGCCTAAACATTAAAATTAAAACCAGCATGTTCCTCTTCTTGTGTGAATTGTGCTTGTCTGAAAACTTGAGAAAATGAGAAGGAATACGACCTTTTTTTGAGCCTGTGACAGTCATCAGGAGTTCGCTGGGGAAGCCTGGTGCCTCATTTACTGTGTGCATTTCATGCAAAAATCTATTGATTTTTAAAGCTGTATATAGCACCGTGCCCCACTCCTGCTCACCTCCCTTTTTCTCTTAAATTCAGCCACAGCATCACTGCTCAGAAGGCCACCTCAACATCCTAGAAAACTCACCCGAATACTCCTAGGCTAAAGCCTATTTCACCTGTTAGCAACTTCACTGAAATAAAGTCCTAGCAGTAAGCTTCAACTATACTATCTTAGTGCTCTTTTACTTGCAGTGAATGACACCATGACAGCCTTATGGAGTCTCAGGTGAGAACTAGGATCCCTGGGCATCAGGGCCTGTAGAACATAAGAAATGAAAAAAGTTCTAAAAGACACACTCAAAACACAGCATATCTCAAACATTTCAGGTTCTAGGCCCAGAGTGCTCACATCTTCACTTCTTTCAAGCATTGCAGCCAGAGGTGTTCCAGGAAAATGAAGTTTAGAACAGAAAAAGCATGAATTACTGTGATTTACTGTATAAGGGTTCATTAATAACTCTGCGGAATGAAAAACAGTTTTGGACGAGGGTGGCAAGTAACTGAAAACAAAAACCAGATCACTAGCCAACAAAAGTGCCCTCAGGAAGTAAAATGATGCTAGAAAAGTAGATCATGATCTTTTTTGTGACAAAAAGTCTTTTGGTTTTTTTCAATCTAGAAAAATTTAGCTTGTATTTTAGCACCTCACACAAACTCACTACCAACAGTTTGGTGTATATTAAAAAGTTTATTTTAGAAGAGAATTATTGAAATAAAGTTGAGCTTTGTTAAGACATATATACTCTATTTTCTACCGTACTACTTGCTAAATTGTGCCAGTAAAATCAATATTGTTTGGCTAAAACATAATGGACTTGAGTTATGCAGATAATTAGTTCTGCCATCAAACAGTGCAACTGAAGGATAAACCCAGTTCTCTGATGTACATGGACTGCCTCTTTGACCATGGAATGAAACATGTATATTCAAAAATTTGACACTAACCCTACAAGAAATTCAACTGGATGAAGAAGTCAGACCTATATCAAACAGTATCACAGTATTGCAAAAATATATACTACTGATGAATAAACACTAATTTAAAAACATTAGCTGTTGGAGGGATTTAAAAGTGGCAGGATTTTTCAGCAAAAGGCTGACCTGCACTTTTTCCAGTGTAAAAACATTCTGTCAAAGGTCGATGAATTTTATTCCCATGTGAGTCATAGAAATAATTAACATCTTACTTCATTGACCAATATAATACACAATAATTGGCCCAGACTGTCCCCAAATAAAAGAATTAAAGCTCCATTTCCCAAAAATGCACCTAAAATCTTAACTGCTAGCTTAAACAAAACAAGTGACATATTTCTTTTTATTTTCAAATGATTTGGGAGTTTCTTTGTGCTTGAAATAGATTCTATTGTATTAGGATGTTACATGCCCATACATCACAATGATATGAAAAATCTGTACTTCTTTTTCAGTTAAGAGTCAGAATTCAGCTGTCTGAACAACAGCCCTTAGTGCCACGTAGGATGTACAAGCTAACATGAAATAACTGCCTGGGACTACCAGGTGGCCACCTACACCCTCAGCCAGGAGGCCCTACGGCCTTTAACTGGGATAAACAGTGACATTTAGGCAACTGAACTGATCTCAGAATCCTTATATTTTCCAGAATTTGTTTCTATTTTCTTCCAAAGCCGTATCTATCCAACCTGCTCAAAATAAATTTGCAAATATTGTAGATTGCTACAAATGTGCTTTTCCAGCTCTTAGAAATTGCATATTTCTTCTTTGCAGCTTACCAGTTAAGGAGGACAGAAATAATTTCAGGGTTAGCTGAAAAGTCTTGATAAAAGCTGCTTCCAGAAGATTATTCAATAATTAAAAATCTTTACATAAAACACTTTATTTTGGTGGAAAACAAAAACCTGTATCAAGACAGAGAACCACCTGAAAATTAAAAAAGGTTTAATTTACAGCAAGACCAGAATTTCAGTGATATAAACACATTCCAGTGAGATAGTAAGATTTCCTGGATTTTGGGGACACATATTTGGGCCACATGTGCCCGTTTAAAGACTTTGACTTAATCCACACCATCTGTTCACAGTGTCATTTTGCCTGTCCAAATCCAGCAATCAGGGCTACAAGGCCTGAAATCAGGCCAAAAAGGCCAAATACTGGAAACACTGAGGACTCCTCCAAGACCTTTCATTAAGGCCACCTGAAAATTACTTTGGCTAAAGAGAGAAGAACAAGAGCCCTCCTAAACAAAAAAGTGAGGTGTTTGTAATGGCCATGAAGAGCCCAGGCTCTGTACTGCAGACAGATGGTCTACCTTGTATAACATCTGCTCACTTTTAAGTTTCCAGTGGCTGGAGAGGCTCTACACTTGCTTCAAATCTGTTCCCAGTAACAGTAATGGGTGTTTCTGCAGCCAGAACACTCCCTCCCAAGGAACATGTGTTTCTCCATTCCATTTACACACATACCATTACTTTGCAGTGCTGCTTTCCCTGCATTTTGTCCCCAACGTCTTGCTTAAGGCGGTCTAATTCTGAGAGAGCCTGCGTCAAACGAGTTTTAATTTCTTCGTACCTTGTTTCAGCAAAACCAAGTTCTCTGTACCACTTCTGAGCCTAACAGGAAGAACAAAAAAGCAAAATTACTGAGTATAATTAGTCCAGCAGTGGTATCATTTTTCAATACCAGTTTACAACCACGGATTTGAGGCTGCTCTCCACATCATAGCTTTTGAATTATACAATACACTACAATCTTATCATAAGAAATGAATGCAATTCTAGAAGTACGTTCTATAGAATATCTCACTAGCACTATGCCAAAAATAATATTTAAATTTATTTCTAAACGTGAAGGCACCATGAATATTTTGAATAAAGTTTAAAATAGCAGTGGTGCATACAAACATGATTTCAGAGATTACATCTTTGAAAGAGCAAAGTGAAAGCAAGTTTTCATAAGCCGGACAAGGGGAAAAAGTTTTCTTGAGGAATGTGTCCTGGTTTCAGCTGGGACAGAGTTAGTTTTCTCCTTAGTAGCTGGCACAGTTCTGTATTTGATTCAGTATGAGAAGCAAAGCAAAAATGTCAAAAATTAAAAATGCAAAGAAGGGGAAAAAAAAGCCCTCCGTATGTTCACCTTTTAATTTTTTTCTAGGGTATCTTTATTCCACTTACACACATTAACTGTAGCTTTGAAAACAAAAGCAAACCCAAACCAAAAACAACAAACAAGCCCCTCAATAGCTCTGCTGGTTGCCTGACAGCAAGCTTTCCTTCATATGATAGATCATTTTTTCCTCCCTTCTGAAGCAAAGGTTTCACATTATTTTAAGTAAACTGAGGAAAGTATTGCAACACACAACTTCTGTATAACACACAAAAGGATTAGAAAGACCCAAGTTAATTAGATTTTACAAAAGAAATAAAAACAAAACTATCTCTTCGTGTTCAAAAGACAAGGTCAGAAGTCCTTGCCTAAACATCCAACAGTCATCCAAATCCATCCCTTCATTCCAGCTGCCTCACCTGAAAGCTGGGAAGTCTTATAAAGCAGCTGTCAAAGGACAATTATTTTGTACAACCACTATGAAAACCCTATTGCTATTTTTCCTTTCAATACTCAACACACCTGTTGGCTGCCAATGGTTTGTCCACAGGGAGTGTGAGTGATGCCTGTTACAGCCCCATAAATATATACTTGCCATAAAAACAATACATTCTGCTTAGATGTGCATAGAGTGGAGATTGACTAATAAAAAATAGGAATGGGAATATCTAGTGCATTTGGAAAGGCACAACACTGAAAGCTTCCTCGGATGGTGTCAAAAGTGCAGATTTACTTCAGACAGGCACAGAACTACCCCATCCAAACAAGTCTCCTAGTAGGTGGTGCTGGACTTGGCGTGGAGAGAAATGGCAGCACTCCTGGCAATGCCTCTGGATATGGCAAACCCCTGACAGCACCACACTGCACAGGATCTGGCTTCTCATTCAAAAACTGCTTTCAATTCAGGTTTGCAGTAACCCTCAGTGCTTCTGCTGCCTTCTCCTCCTCCTTATTCCCAGTGATGTGGCGGGAAGCAGGAGTAGGCAGGTTGCTGTGTGTGCCTTTATCAGGCACTCAGCCTCTGCCACAGTGTGGTGCAGGAATGCAGCTTCACTTGATGTCCTGGCCAGCCAAGAATGGCTGTACCATTCATCGCTCAAAGATCAGAGGAACATTTTGGTTCTGCAGATCAGAGACTTCCCTGTTTTGCAAAAGTGTTAAAGCCTGGCAGAAAGAAGACAGCCATATTAGAAAACACAAGAAAAAACAAATTGGCTCCTCAGAAGTACATCAGAGTAGAAGGTTACCTCTTTTTTTGACTTTTCTAATTCCTTTTGCTGTATTTTTAGTTCCTCTTCTGCCTTTCTAACTTGCTCTTTCATCATATTGTAACTTTCAAACATGCTGCCCTGGATAGACAAAAAGACATGCTGACTCTTCTCACCTGTACAAAATGGCACACCATTGTTTCTGGAACAATATATGGTTTCCTCCTAAATTACAAAAAAAATTTGCATAAATCAAGGTACTACATATAAATATTTCCCTGTAGACTATTCTCAACTGAAGTAGTAATTCTGCATTTATAAGTATATAGTAATCTCCACAGAAAATCACTGGTGTAAGCTACATGACTACAGAGTAAAAAAATGGATAAGAAATCCAACACGAGTTAAGATCCTGTCTTTAGACATATGTTTCACATGCATCAAAACAGAAAAACTAGACCCAATCAGAATAAAAATTAGTAAATGAACATGTGCACACCTTTCACCAAGACATGATTTTTTAACCATTATAACAACAAGTTTCCTTCTGTTAGGAGAACTTGTGGTAGAATAAAAGCTTCTTGTAAAATCTTTTACCCTTGCAATAAGATAAAAAAAATTTAAAAACTGAAACAGTGCAGTCTTTTAAGTATTATTTTTAACTTTTTAGCTTGCTGTATCGCTTTAACATTCTCTAATACAACATTCCAAAAAAAATCCCTTTCTGGCGTTTTGCCTTCTATTTCCACTTTAACTTTAGCACCTCAGGTCATGTTAGAGGTTACAAAGTTTCCTCCATCACAAAGGTAATTCAGCTTTGCCCTCCAATGACATTTGTATCTCCCTTTCTTTAGAAGATTCTGCTCGATAACATTCCTTACTGTTAGTATTTACCTTTTTCCCAGGGGAATAATCTGAAGGATCTATATCCAGAAGTCCCTGTTCTTCAGTTTGTATTACACTACATGCTGTTCCAACTTTCTTTGGCTTAAGATCATGTTGTTGACTTTCTTCTGTTAGCTTTACTGTATTTTTCTTTGTTCCTATACTCTTCTCTTTTCTCAGCTCTCCATAGGTGAAACCCAAAGAAGACATTAATTCTTTCAAATTTTTATTTTCTAAAATAAAGTTTGCATTTGCTTTCTGAAATTCCTCAAGCTGTTTTGAAGTTTCTTGCTTGATTCTGTCTATCTCTCTGTTCAGTACACGTTTTTCATCCTGTAAATCAGAAATGGTTTGATAACAGCTAGTTTTGCAATCTTGGAGTTCTGAAACTAAGGTCCTGTATTTGTCTTGCTCACACTTTATCTCTGCCAAATGTCCCAACAAAGTTTCTTTTTCACCTTCTGAAAGAGCTATTCTTTGTAAATTTCTCTCTCTCTCCTGTATTAATTCATTACATTTTGCTACGTAGTTTTCATTGTCTTGTAATAATTCAGCCATTTCTTTGAAGCATCTGCTTCTTTCTTCTTTCAGGTCAGAAAGCAGCTGGAAATACCTCATTTTCCTTCCATTTAGGGACAGAACACTCCTGTGAAGTTTATTTGATGCAATTGTCAATGAGTCTTTTTCAGGATTCCTATTTTTCTCTTCAACATATGAGAGATTCTTAGGGAAAGCTTCAACTAAAAATGTTCCTGTGGTCATGGTATTTTCTTCTGTAAAGTTATTATAACATCCACCAGAAACTTCTTTCTCATTAATTAAGTTTTGGAATGAAACAATCTTAGCTTCATCTACTGCTAAAACATGTTGAAAATATGCATCCATCTCCTCTTCCAGGGCACACATCATCTGAGCATATCTGTCATTCTCCTGTTGTAATATGCAGACTTTTTTGGAGTAATTTTCATTCTCTTGCATCAGTAGAAATATCCTCTGAGAACACACAGCCACTGCTTTTTCCAGTAGAGATATTTTTGCATTACATTCATTTCCAGCTTCCAGGGGTGACAGATGACAGAAACACTCATAAAAACTTTTCCACAGCACGAATAATTTGTTTAAGCACACAGCGCTCTCTGGCAGAGGAAACAGTAAGTTTAGTGGATACCTCTCTTCATCTGACCAAAAAAAATTCTGAGAGTATGCATGTTGCATGTTTTTAGCAGCTATTCTTTGACATGAGAAATTCTCCTCATTTGGTTCACATAGTTTCCAGGTCTGGTCTTTCCTTTTTTTCAGGCCAATATTGCTGGAGGGGCTTGTTTGTTGAGTTGATTTCTGAGCCTGGTCTCCTTTCTCTTCCATTTCAATTATGTCTTCTCCATTACATCTGCTATTCACATCAGGGATGCAGTCTTCTGAGTTATTTTCTTCTTTCTCCATTTGTTCAGAACTACCTTCAAAACACTTTTTAAAGTCATTAAAATCAAAATATAAACTTTGGGCATCCTGCATGCTACAGAGACTCTCTTTGGCTTCCACTCCTTGCTTCCCAGGCCTGAACAATTCAGTTTTGAGGAAAACTTTAGAACTTTCCTCAAGATCACAGGTCACATGTTGTTGTTGGGCTTTCTCATTCTGTATTTCTTCTCTTTTAGCTCTCCCTGTAAAGATTTTTTGGTGATAATTCTCATCATCAGTATCTTTATCCAGACATTTATTTTCACTTATGCTTTTTGGCAGAATTTGCTTGTTTCCCCAATGTTTTTCCATGTTGCATTCTTCTAGAGATGATGTGAAAACTTTAGCCACAGTGGAAGGCAACTTTCCACAAAGAAGTTCAGGAGCTTTGTCATAAAATCCTCCTTTTGCAACAACACAAAGGCTATCAGACCAAAGATTAGTATTTGTCTCACAGAAACTCAAACTCCTCACTTTTTTCACAGTGGTGAAAGCTGTTATGCGGCATCTTCCAGGTTTAAACAAGGTCATTAAGGCTTCAACCACAGAAGCAGGGCATGTCTTCACCGGTAGAGTTATAGCTTGTTCCTTCAAGACAAAAAACGTTTCTTCATCTTTGGTTTCCTTATTTGTCTCATCATTAGAGAACTTCTCCGAATAAGGGGGAGGCAGTCCTGCTGCATGATGACTTGGGGTATACTTGAGCAAAGTGAAACTATCTTCTAGAGTACTTGCCCTCTCTGGTCCAAGGGTGACCTGGTGATTGTGAATGAGAAATGTTTCAAACTGAAAAATATATGCTAAAATATGCTGCTAATCATAATTTGGTTTTTAGTTCATTTGTAAAATATTTGATTACAGATTGATTGATGACCCTTCCATACAAAGGGTTGCAATGAGAGTAATGTTACAGATTAGGTATGATTAAGTCAATTGTTTTCTTAGTGCACACTTCTATTCACCTTGTAAAGCATCTGTAGTAGCTATGATTTAAAGCTTTCACCTGCTCAGTCTCAGCTAGACCATCTGCTTTCACAAAGGCACTGGAACTGCATTCCAAAACTGGTACAAGTTCTTCTGGTAGCTCCTCCATCTGCTTTAGTCCATCACAACTACAGGCTGGTGTTTCTGTTATGGTAAAGCACTGGACAAATGTAATGTCACTCCCAGAGAGTTACAGAGAAAACAAACCCAAAACCATCTGAGATATCTTGAACAAAAAAATATTTTAGTGAGACTGTGCTCAAAATCACCTTCTCAACCAGCAGCATACATCACCAGTGATACTGATACAAGCACGATCTTGAACAAGAAAACAAGCTTCATAAAAACCCATAAATATTGAGGTCTAAAATAAGGTTTATTTGGGGTTCATGGTTCCCAGTTCCCAAAGCATTTAGAAATGAAAAATACATTTCATTACAGTGGGCAGGTGAAAACTTATGGATTAAACTTAAAAGTTTAAAATTATTCAGTGCAGGTCTGCATTTACATACACTAAAATTTGCTATAAAATTCCCATTAATTTTATGTTGAAAGAATTTACCTGATATAATTTGCCACAATCAGAGCTTTCATGTTGTTTGGTCTGAACAGCCAATCTGACTGCTGCACAGCATTCCCAAATACTATTCTTCATCCAGGACATACAAAGTACCCCCTCACCTCTGTAGTTTCTTTAAAGTTCTTTAAAGTTCTAGGATTTCTTGTGAAAGCTCATATCTGAATGGTGGCAAACTGTTATTGTTTCACCTTCCCCAGATACAGTTTACAGATTAGGAGGATTTTCAAAGGGTTTACACCTTCTAAGTGTATGAAGGTGTAAACCTTCATGAATGAAACCATCTTCACTTTAATTGCATGGAAGTGAAAGCAAACACTGATTTTTTTGCATACCAGACTCTTTATCATGTAGCAGCACAACTGGAGTTTGAGCAGCTCTGCTTTTGAGTGAATCCAAGACTGCTCTCCGTTTCAGATTCTGAACTTCATCCTGAATTAGATCTCCATTCTTAATGGGAAAAGGGGGAAGAGAAGGAAAAAACCCCACAGATTATATATACATATATATATATATGGTGTTTGTGACAAGAAAAGCAGGCACATAAATTTCCTTTGCTATTTTACATTTAAAAGATCCATTATTCCATTAGAACTGCTATTGTTTCATACAATTTTCTTATTTCAAGATTTTCCTGTAAATTTCGTAGTTGTAAGATTTCCCCTAGTTTTCCCTTCATGCTTTACAAAGCATTAAGGAAGAAAATATGAGTCATAAGCATGTAATATGCCAGATCACATGTGGAACAGTGACTAAATTATATCATCAACAAAGATAAAAGAAGGCCCAATCAAGCAGGGAATAAGACTAATAGTTCAGTGCCCAGCTACAAAGACAATTGCTTCTAGGTTGTAAGAACTCAAAGTGGAATAATCACTCCGAACAAAATTTTATTTTTCCATTGATAATTTAATTGCAAATTTCATATTGTGTCCTTGACATTCATCTCGAGTCCCTGATTGAATTTGAAAATTTTGATACTTCCTGATGCAAAGCAGATACTCCTATTGCTTGATAACAGCAGATCACATTTCACATGCACTGTGCTCATTTTCAGTGAACAGAAGAAACAGATTTGATTGTCTCAACAAAACACATCATTGAGATGGTAACCAAAACAGCTACACCACAGAAACCAAACCAACACAGGCACTTTTGTCTTCCTGCACTGCTCTGCATCAAAAGCCAGCAGAAAATACATCTGGACCCTTTGCACTGAGCTGCAATTTTAAAATTACATATGGATGGGAAAGGCAATGACTTCCAAGTCTTCAGTTCGTAGTGAGTCAGAAAAGGCCACTGATTTTCCACAGGATCACCAGTGAGAATAATTTTTATTTCAACCCGAGTCAGCTGTAGCATTGTTGTGTTCTATTAAAAGATGTTGACTGGGAGGCACAACTTAAGTGGAAACCATGACACTTCCAAGATTTCTTCCCTTATTTTCTCAGTAATATCAAATAATAGAATGGTTTGGGTTGAAAGGTACTTTAAAGGTCATCTAATTTCAACCCCTCAGTCATGAGCAGGGACACCTTCCACTAGACCAGGTTGCTCAGGCCCCATCCAACCTGGCCTTGAACACTCCCAGGGGTAAGGCATCCACAATCTCTCTGGGCAACCTGTTTGAAACTAATGCTAATTCCTTGAAACACAAACATTCCTTTCCTGCACCTTTTCCTTTATTTCTTCACAGATATCAGCTCTTGATTGATGTGTGGGTACTGTCAAAAGAAAGTTACATGAAATGATGTATAAAGATACAATGCTTGGATGGCAGAAAATCACACTGAGAAAGCAAGACCTCAGCTGTCATGTGAAAGATGCAGAAAGATGCATCACTTAGGGTTTCATACTTTTCCTTCACCTTCAACAGATCCCCTAATACTCACATCTAGAAACTGATAAGTCAACACACAGCCACATGTAACAAGCTGCTTTTTTGTGTGTGTTGATTTTTCATTCAGGCATATACCGCAATTGGAATATTGCAGACAGGATTCTGAGTTTGGAAACTGAAATTTTCTACAAGATTTATGTGACCACACTCCACCATGAGATGCAGTTTACCTGTTGGTGCCCAGTCTAATTGGATCTTGTATTACTGATGAAGATGCAGTAACGACTAAGGCTAGTTTTTAAAAATAGTTGATGTGATTGGTATTTGAGTGACATGGTATTTACTGAGAAATTTCGTATTTTGTGTATTTCACAGGAGTGTGATAAGCCCGTCTTCACAAACTAATTTTTTCCTGGCTGTGAAACAGGCAGTTTGCTCTTTCACTGAGAAATGTTATACAAGCAGTTTTCTAGGAAAGTAACAATGCAAAAATCTTGTATTGTACACAATTTCTCATTTTCATAGCTGTTGATGGAGTATGATGAGCTCAAATAGGATTTTTATTGTAACTATTTTGGCTTAAATACTACAAAATCAAGGTGATGAGACTGAGAAATTCTATTTTCATATGTGTTAGTAAAACTCCAGATAAGAGGGGAAAACCCTCTTTAGTTTTACAGAAAAACACCAGATGTCTCCCTCCTCCTTTTATCAGAGATACTGAAATTTATTCTCTGCTATCTCAAGTCATTTTCTACTAGAAAAATGCAAGTGTATTTGCAGTACCAAAAGAGGAAGAAGAGACAACCAGAAATGCAGAAGGCACAAGATTTGATGCTGCTGATGCTATACACAGCATTGAAAGAACACTATCCACTCTGCAGCAGTATAAAGTAAACACAAATTATGTTCATTTATAGCGAAGACTGGGTAACTGAGACTCTAACCTCCTATGACACCAGAAATGTAAATGAATACTTAGAAAATAAATTGTTAGAAAACTTCATGTAGAGGAAAAAATAGCCTTTTATTAGAGTAGAGCATAGAAGGAGTCCTGTTTCTTGAAGACTTTTTGGATTAGTCTCAGGCAATTAGTCAGTTGTGTATCTTGCTTTCACACCTTCAAATAACATTTTTTCTTCTTTTCTCAATTTTATCAAACCAATAGTAATTCTTCACTACTTCTTCTCTGGCTCTGGAAGCCAGATTTTAGCTGTGCAGACCCCTCATAGTGCATTTGTTTGTTGTACCTGTTTACAACTCAGTGCAAGTCCCTCTAGAAGTATCTTAAAATATTTTTAAACTGTATTCTTCATTCCCAAGGAAAAGTGAATACACTAGTTAAAGTAACCATAGCAATGGCTCAGGGTAAGCAGTTGGTCTTTCTGCCACCTCGGGGCAGCTACAGAGACATGCGGGGTGAGGTGCAGCTTCTGAGCTCTCCACAGAGATCACCCACGTGCTGCTGGTTACTGCAGGATGATCTCACCACTCTCACACAGAGACAACTTCCAGGAGCTCACTGCTTTGGGACTGTAGAACCACTAATGGTATAAAATCACCAGGCCTGCAAAGGTGCATTCAATTACCAGCTTGAAAAATTTGTCTTTATTTCCTCTAGCTTTATGCATACAAGATCCACTCTAGCTTCTCCCAGTTTTGGAAGCACTCACAGTCTGACTGACCTCCTATACGAAAGGGTTTTGTTCATGCCCTTT
Source organism: Gymnorhina tibicen (assembly GCA_013399875.1). Lineage (NCBI taxonomy): Eukaryota > Metazoa > Chordata > Aves > Passeriformes > Artamidae > Gymnorhina > Gymnorhina tibicen. The sequence goes on along the minus strand of VXAZ01005920.1, from coordinate 461,413 downwards.
ACCTCTTGGTTAACTGCAGTTAAAATCAGGAGAGTTCTTGGGATATCAGGTCACAATCTGAATGAGTGTGAGGCTTAGCTGATTTCACTTTAAATAAAGTCTCAGAATAAAAATACCCTCCACCTCAGTGCATGAAGAATAAAACTTTGTTTGAGTCCACTCTGTGAAAAGAATTGTTCCTTGTCAGCAAAATGAATTGGCAGAAGCTGAATGCCATATTTACAGCATGAGCAGAGCTTTCCCATGCAGTGCTGGAGTGAAGTGCTTGAAGCAAACAAGTCCTATTCAGTGTATTCAGGGCATATCACAATGCTACAGAGCTAAAAACCATTGACTATCTCAGCTCACTCCCGGTCATAAACACTGCATCCATCTTCCCTCGTTTACCATTATCCAGAAAATCTCAGACAACATTTATTTTCAAGTGTGCTTTTTACTTCAGCATTTGGGCATGAATAACATGCAAAAACTCATCCAACCATATGTGTCCTCCTCCACTGAATGGTGCCCACAAGACAGGTCCCAAAAGTTCTTCTGGGCTCTATTTTTAGTGCCAACTGAGACCTTTTGTCATGAGCACATCACTTAAAAGCTTAAGGAAAAAAGATTTGTTGAGGGTCCTCAATGTGCACCTAACAAAAGCTTTGATGAAATGAAGCTCCAACTACTGATTCCAGTGGGTGTGAAAGAGACACTGGGAAGTAATAATGAATAAACAAAAATAAGGAAAAAAAAATCAGGCGGGATAAAGCCTTGCACTTGCATCTTGACTGCACATCTAATGACAGATGTAATCCAGGGTGATACAAAGATAAAAACTAATTACATTTTGCATTATTTTTACTTACCAGTTGACTTACCAGGTTAACAGGGTCATCCCCATCCACCAATCTTTTAATTTCTGAATCTTTTTCTTTCTTGTTCTTTGTTTTCAATTTCACAGTACCTTCATCTTTTGAAGTTCTGTTTGCATCTAAAAGCTCTTCCATTTTTTCCTGTAGTTTGATTTCAGATAATTTTAAACTATAGACATGATGGTGAGATTCTTCCAGTTTTGTTCTGAGAAAGTCTTCAGTGTCCTGAGAGCACTGCAGTTCAGTCAGCAGGTCTGCTTGTTCTCTTCTAGTGTCCTCTTCTTTTTCGCTCAAGAACTTCAGATTTTGTTGAAATACCTCGAGGTGGCTTTTCACATCATGCTCCACATTTTCAATACAAGTCTTCCATTCCACTTCTTCCATGCCAGGGTGTTTACAGCCCTGAGTCCCACTGCACACTGACTGCAGCTTCTGCTGGAGGTGCTGCACCATTCCCTCTTCTAACTCGGATGTCAAAAGAGCAATATGGGCATTAAGATCTAGGACTTGCTTTTCCAGCCTAGATACCTCACCCTGAAGGTAACAGTCCCTTTTTCTCAGTACTGCTGTCTGTTGTCTCTGCCTTTGTTTGTAGTGCTCAAAGTATTCCGACTGGCTTTTTATTTCATCTTCTTTTATCTTCAGCTGCTCCTGAAGCCAATGCCGTTTTTCCTTGTGCTTCTTCTCTGACTTCTTTTGGTTTTCAACCTATAATTTCAGTGAGATGTATGGTTAACATCTTAATATTAAATATCTTCTTCCCTTATCATTTTTCTTAATTTAGTGATAATTTTGCCCTTGTTTTCTGAAAACTCAGGAATGACATAAGTAGAAATTTTTTAAAAGCCAGTAAAATACTGCGTTTAGAGAAAAAATAACCTGTTTTGTCATTTCAGCCATCACTGAAACATCTCAGTAGGAAACAGACAAAACAAACTCATCCACATCTACTACTACATGAAATACAGGAACTTTTAAAAAACATTTTTGTATGTTCTACAGTACATATTAAATAAAAATAAACGTTAGAACTGTTAATTCTATATATCCATATATATATATATATCATATATCCAGCTCTGATTTATGCAGTAACAGATCCTTAACACTGACAGTACTGTAGCACTGGGGTGGTACAGGCAGAGAAGCTGTGGTTGTGTTATAGAAAACAGGACACGCTTTCTAGAGCCGGAGATTCTGCCCTTTGCTCTTCACTACACCTGTCATCTGTCAGCTCCTCTTATGAGCCTCTTGAAAAAGTAGAAAGGAACAGATCCCTTTTGAAACAGTTTGAGAAAGACTTTGGTATTTTCATTTGCACTACAGTGTGTTTGAACACAGAGACATACAGAGGTGAAAGATGCCAATGAAAGGCAGAAGAGGCCTTCACGAGTCCTGTACTGCCCTTGCTTTGAGCAGAGTAAGAGCCACCAGTATCACAGGGACATTGCAGCAACTTTGAAGCAAGACTGAAGGCACAGAGACATGAAGGAATGGCTTTGTTTTTTTTCAAGGACTTCTTTAGATCAGTCATTCATTTTGATCATCAGTACTTTCCTGTCTGAGTCATTCACAGGCAAGGACCGGTCAGAAGGAACACTAGGCTGAAAAGTCAGGTAGATGTGGGCTAATACTTTGTTTTGTTAACTCTTGATGAGAATACATGTCTAAGTTTCCTGAGTCTTGAAAAATACATTTCCCTTTTAATTACAGCATCAAAGACTATTCTTCATTCTTGTGTGTATTGCCACATGGTACTAGTGTCCTGTCAGAGAATTAAACTTTGACCTAAAATGCTGATAAAATGAAAGTGTATCTTATGATAAACAGAATCAAAAGACATTGTTTCACTGAAAACTGTTCTTGAAAAACTTTTATTCCTTCTCCATTTTCATGAATCCATCCAGTGAGCAAACTAGGTAAAAATGCCTGTTGTATGGGGCTAGAAAGATAAACTCTGACCTAAGAAGGAGTACACTGAGTTGGTTCCAGGGAGAAAGAAAGAAGGGGGAGCACAAATTTAAAAGATTAAGCACCCGAATGAGAGAAATAATAGCAGTGCTGTCAAAAACAATAGAGAAATAGAAAGGTGGGGGGGGGAAAAAATCCAAAAATTCTTCTGATTTCTTTAGCTGTAGAAAAAGAGAAAGGCTGAGACTATTTATTGCTTAAAAACAGAGGTCACTGGAGATGAGCTTGACTTATAAATTACTGCAACAGAGAAAATAAACTAGGTCATTTGCAACAATATCCCCCTCACCAAGTTGATCAGGTCCTCCTGAACGTCTCGCAGTTTCCCTTTAATGCGCACATTGGCATTTTCAACCTGGTCCAGCTTCATGTTGAGTTGATCAATCACCACAAGAAGTGTTTTGTGTGACAGCTCCAGCTCCTTCATCCTGTGATAGTGAGAATGAACATTTTTTGCTAAGTCAATACCACAGTACAGTTCCAGATGGATTTGCTGTCACAGCAATGCACCAATTTATCTTTATTTTTGTATTTGTCTCCCAAAAATAAAATAGTAACAAATTTTTGATCACTAATATAACAAACAATTCTTAACAAGTCTACTGGGGTTTGCACATTATGCTGGAGAGTGTCAAAATTGTTGAAGACAAAACCTTTCTGCTGACTTAATAAGAATACCATAAGCAAACACATCTACAAGATTTTTGTTCAATGGCCTGCTATATGAAGTAACAACTTACCATAAAGACAACCACAACACCTCAGTGTCTGCATGTACCTGATCACAGGATTATAGTAGGTTCACAGTCAGTGAATTCAAACTTTATGACAGTAAATGCTTCCCATCAAAATTAACTTTATGGTTAGCCTGCAAGTACCTGCGTTTTAGGGACTGAAGTGAAAATATCTTACTTGTACTACACCTTCAGTGGGTACTGAAACCTACAGTGCATAACTGTATTGACTTTGTCCACAAAGATGGATTTTGACAAAATACAGGTTTGCTTTGCCTGTTGCTAGTAAAATGGTAGTATAAAATTACGAAGTGTGACATGATGATATTTAAAAACAGATTAATCATTATTTTGACAAAAATCCCATTATTAAAATATTTCTGTAAAAATTCCTTGATGAATTGAAAGCAATTAAAATTATACAAATAATTGTTTTAATGCCATTTATATTTTCTATCCTTTTTAACTCTGACTTTCTTTAAAACAGTGCTGTTTCTGACTATCAAAACCTTATTATTCTAGTCAAATGTATAATTAATGTGTAATGGCACCTTCATCTACTGTAATGATTAGCATTAACACACTAAATTAGATGCAGCTTTCTGAAATAATGAACTTTCTTTACAACACAAAATTCCAAATTAAATCTTATTTTCAAAGGAAAGGGATATACTTTACAAACAGAATTTATACCATATGAATATTAAGAATGAAACATCCTAAGAAAGCTGTTTGGTTATTTGCAACAATATTTTAGACCCGTATTTACATGCTGTAAATCTTACTTAAATAATAATTCTTAAAAAAATGATTATTGCATTTCTATTCTGACAGCTATACAAAACACATATGCATCTTCTCTGACAATCTAAAACCACATAAAGTCCTTCTTTTTTCCGGTTCTGCATTTGACAGCCAGTACACAGGGCAAAGTGAAGAGTACATTTGTCACATAACAATAAATTTTAATGCAAACTCCCCTTTTATTTACCTATTTCTTAGGATGGAATCTGACTCCATGCAGTCTTCTAGAACACCCTTCAGTTTTTGTTCTGACTTTTCCAGCTCTTTTATTCTGAGGTTCAAATTCTCTTCTCCAGCACTTTTTACTTCTTCATCAGGTGTGCTTGCATCTTCTAATTCCTGAAAAACCCAGGAAGTAGCAATTTTAACACTAAAATTCAGAACAGCAAATCCTTTGTTACTGGGCATTCTAATATAGTAACAAAATTCTTGTTCTCTTCCAGATGAAGGATCCATGATGAAAAAAAGCCCAAATTAGGTTCTTAAGATACTACAGTCTAAGCATGCAATAACAGAGTCTAAGCCTCTGATGATCAAATGAACACATTTGATCTTCTTGATTCTGAACACATTTATTATTTATGAGAAAGTCTCATTTCATTAGCCCCATTAGCATGTATGAAGGGAGTTGCCATTCACATGAGATCCCCATAAAAGATTCAGTTAGACCAATTAATAAAAGAATTAGGTATCAAAGTTTTGAAAAGAGAATAATTTTCTACTAAATATGGGAGTTCATAAAACTGAGTCTGTTAATTTTGGATAAATGTATTACATTATTATTGTTTCAAGACAGAAGAGTAAAAAAAGGGTATTTCCTATCCAAAAGGCATTCTGTAACTATTTCAGAGAAAACATTCAGTTTATTTACTGGCATTTTGGATTCTGCAAGCGGAATTTTACTTCTATCTACTTCACCTCTGACAGGTTATGAAACCATGCCTGAAAGAAATTTTCAAATTTGGGCTTGAGAAGGCAAGCTAAGTTTGGTTCTTTTCTTTTGCCTCTTTTAGTCATAGATCTAAAAATTCTTCAGAAATTCACTTCAGTAGATACAGTCCTATAACTGTGTCCTGGTTTCTGCTGGGACAGAGATAATTTTCTCCTTAGAAGCTGGCACAGCACTGTGTTTTGAATTCAGGATGAGGATAATGTTGATAACACACTGATGTTTTGGCTGTTTCTCAGTAGTGCTCACCCTAAGTCAAGGACTTTCCAGTGGCTCATGCTCTGCCAGTGAGGAGCTGCACAAGGAGCTGGGAGGGAGCACAGCTGGGCCAGCTGATCCAAACTGTCCAAAGGGATATTCCATACCACAGAGCTTCATGCTCAGTATATAAACTGGGGGGAATTACCCAGAAAGGGACTGATTGCTGTTCAGGAACTGGCTACACACTGGTCAGCAGGTGATGAGAAACTGCAGTGTGAAGCACTTGTTTCTTTTGGGTCCTGTTAAATTCTCTCTCTCTCTCCTTATAATTATTAGCATTAGCATATTATTATAGTAATATTTTGTCTCAATTATTAAACTGTTTGTATCTCAACCCAAGAGATTTACCTTTTCTTCCCCATTCTCCTCCTCACTGGTGGGGGCAGAGAGTGGGGGAAGTGAGTGAGTGGCTGCATGGTGCCTAGCTGTCAGCTGGGTTAAACCTCAACCAACTGGCACCTGTGAAATGCCTTTGATTTTGCTACATTTGTGTTGATTTGGAGTTGGATCTGTAACTGGAATCCAACCACGGAGTTTGGATTTATTACCAAGGAAATAATGCAATTACTATTTTTTTTTTCAGTTAAGTGCTGAAGCTACAGTGCAAAGAAGATAAATGTAATATTTTTGATACTGAGGAGTAGAAGATGGCAGAAAATCAGTGCAAAAGAATAAAAAAAGCCAGTTCTCTGATCACCTCACGCTTTGATATTTTGTTGACACCTGTGCTATTCACAGGCTCGTCAATTACGAAAAGTTTTACAGTTTTGGTCAATTGTATCAACTCACTGGCCTTACGTCAGCCACACAAGGACCTAGAGCTGAAACGATTCAGCCACTCCCCAGTCCCTTAAGAAGCCATGATATTTAAAAGCTTCAAGTGTGGATAGACATAAAGAATAAATTCATGTGGACAACCAAGTTCACACCTCTTTGTGATGTCCAGACTCACCAAGTCCAGTCCCTTCTCAGAGACCATGCATCCCTGACACATGCTAACATAATTATGGTTCTCCCCTGGACGGTAAAATTTCCCAAATGGAACAGTATCTTGAATTTAGAGTTCCTTGAGACATTAATATTTTGTCTGTACTTATTGTTTGTAAACAGAATAGACATCCTGTTCTGTGACAATGGTCATCCCTGAACAGCTCTGCAAAAGGCATATATTAATAATAGTGAACATTGTTACTTTTCTCATTAATAATTTACAGTGGAAGACAAATTAATATCATTTTCAGCTGTAGCATGAAAGCAGGAAAGCTGGTACAACTGACACAAGCAATGAGCAACTTACAGTTTCCTTCTTCACTTCTACAGCTAGTACAGATGATTTGAAAGCTGTGTCACAAAAAGGGAAAATCAGGCCCATCTTGCATGTACTGAATCACAGAATAATAGAATCACTAAGGCTGGAAGAGACCTCTAAAACCATCAAGACCAACCACCAACCCAGCAGTGCCAAGTGCAGCACTAGACCATGTCCTCAAGTGCCACATCCACACACCTTTGAACACTTCCAGGGATGGTGATTGTACCAGTTCCCTGGACAGCCTATTCCAAAGCCTGAACACCCCGTTAACACACTGTACCCGTTCCCAGCTCTATGGTAAACCCCAGTATACAACAGATAGTAAGACTGTAATGATATACTTCATTCTCCAAAAGTACAAATCCAGCCAGCTCAGTGCAGAAAAAAGCCATCATAAATGCAATGGAAAATGTCAGCCCAATCAGCCAGTTGCCTTGAGAAAACCATCACATGTAAATTACAATGTAATAACAAAACACACAAGAAAATAAGGAAATTAAACAGTTCATACCTTCTCTGCTTTGTAAGAAGACTTTCCCCTGTCTGTGCAGTGTGCTTATCATGGCAGCCACATGCTCTGACCATCCCATGTTTGTGCTTATAGTTTCATATTCAAAGTAGTGATGAGCAAAACTGTGTCTATGAGAAGTGTTTCTTTGCCAAGTGAATCACTGTTCCTTCATCGGCACCAGCTTTGATTATCTCAAGCTCTATTTACCTCCTGTTGTGGTCCTTTGCTTCGGTGATGCCAGAAGTTCCTCTTGCAGTGAAGGCCCTATTTCTCTTATGTCCACATTCTGTGACACATTCTGTCATCACACTGCTAAGAGCCTTAACTTAAACATGAAAAATTCCTATTTGAAAACACATTCTCTAAACGCTTATTTCTTTTGAACAATATATTGTGAGCAACACATTCTTTTGGGGATCAAGATTCCAGTCTTCTGCATGGTCCTTGTTTCCAAGGTAAATTGTGCTTTCTACCAGGGTTATTGAGACCCTGACATCAGCCACAGTTTGCTGCATGTGACTGAATTAATCTTGTGGAGTGTCTCAGCTCCTTCTGCAGATAAATGCTCTTGTCTGGTGATTCTTTGTGCAGAGTACTTCTCTTCAGAGCCTGATAATTATCTGAGAAAACTGGCTGCTTTTGAGGCTGATTCCTGCACCTTCAACAGTGAGAAATTCAGTTGCTATGACAAAACTTTTCCTCAGCTTTCTCTGTCCTTCCTTAGTTGTTCATTGCCTTCTGTTATTTTTTGTCAATCATAATTTCCACTTCCTGTGATGTATTATTATAACCATCTAATTCATGTTGGAGTTCAGTGTGTTCATGGGAGTAGACTTGTTTCTCTGTGACTTTCTATACAACTATGATTTTCAAGAAAATGTAAGGGAGGAGAAAGTTATCTTCTAATATTGTGCTCTTAATGTTTTCATCTTGCCTCAACATTTCAGAAATAATTAAAATTACCTATTTCTTCATATTGCCTTTCCAGCTCCGAAGCATTGATTTGCTTTTCCCTCTTTGAAAGAGTAGTATTTTTTCATTTTCTAACCATTCTCTTAAAAAGGTCTTTTCAACTTCCATTTTTTCAGTCTGTGCTTCACCTCAAATTTTTCTTGCAGTTCAGGTGGTCAGTGACTGTTTATCTACCTCTGCTGGTTGAGGCTGTGCCATTTTTGCTTCTTGGTAGCTAATGACAATAGTTTTTTACTTCACCTGAGAGGATGCCATGATTTTCAATATTTATGTTCAACTACTTCTCTGCTTATCACATTCACGTACATGCCCATTTCTCCAAGTTCCTCTTTCTTCTTGAAGAGATAACTGAGCACAGTACAATCATGCATTCTCTTTTCCTGACCTCTCAGGCCACCAAGGAGTCTGCCATTTTCCCAGTGCTGTCTTTACAAGACATTGCCTTACTTTTCAAGAAACATTCAAAAAATCATATTCCCCACACAGTTCTCACCCACTCTAAAGTTCTCATACTTCAATCTAGCATCTTGCCTTTCTCCAAAAGCCATCCTTTCTGCACCTGTGGATTTCCAACTAATGAATTTAATATGAATTTTACCACTGCAGGGTTGTAAATCTTTATTTGTTTCCAACTTTGAACAGTTTGCTTCCTGTCAGCTATTTACTAGAGACAACTTAATGGCAAACACTTAGCTTTTTTTATATAGATATTAAAAAGAAGATCCTGTGTTTCTTGGGTGAAATGCAAACCACATTTGTTGAAAGCATGCAGTATGGAGACAAAAATCTCAGTACTGTAAGAAAACCATTTGGTAGATAAGAGTTCACATAGCAGCCAGTAATTGCACTTGTATTTTTTCTCCTGTTTGGTTGGTGTGAAAGTTCTGTTTATATTTTTTTTCAGTGTTTATGATGTGCTGGTCCTTAATTGATTGTGAAATCATTCCAGCTTGAAGCCATACCTTTAAAAAAATCTCTAATTTTAAGTTCAAATATTTTGCAGCTTCAAGTGTTATGCAAACTGTTTTATGAAAAAATGCACCAATTTAAAGCTGCTTAATAAATATTTTCTGTATTTTTGCATGTGGACTCAGCTTTTCACTCCATAGGTTCTTTTAATAGCCTGTAAACAAAACAAAACAAAAACCAAAACAGAAAACAAAAAACAACAAAGAAAAGAAAAAGTTTGCTGAGCTTTAGATAAAAAACATTACTTTAGAAATAAGTGTTGGTATCCAACCCTAAATTCCCAGAAAGCAAAATGTCTTTCTGAATGTTTTATATTACCTTCAAAATAACTAGAACCAAAATTACCATCAGTAAATCACCTGGTTTGCCTTGAAATAGTTAACAGTGTTCAAAAGTCCAACTATAACTAAGTATCTTAAAATTGGCTTTTATGTGTTAGATTAATCAGAGACAGATTCACCTCTGGCAAGATGAATTAAAGGACATTGCCCTTCACACCAGCACCACAATGTGATGTGCACTCCTAGAAATGTCAAGAGCTGAGTAGTTATGTGGCTACAGTCATTAGCCCTGTGTTGTCTCCTCAAAATGCTTGTCACCAAGCTTGAATTTAATTACTTAAGCACTTACTGTTAACAGAAAGAGTAGCACATTATATCAGCACAATGCATTTTCTGAAGACTACTAATATTTGCAGTTTCTTTAAATTACTTTTTTCTCTTTTAATCCAAGGGGAACCCAGAATACTATCAGCTGATATCAGCATGGAAACCTATAGATCCCTTGAATGCATAGTATGTCAAAACATTTTAAATGGGATTTAAAAAATGCTGGTGATTTCACTAAGTTTATTGAATGTTTCTCCAGACTTGGCCAGTGTATTTTTCAACATATTTAAAAACAAATATATTCATCCAGATGTTAGCACCTCTAACTGGGACTGGTATAAAAAACCTGCATGAAATTCCAAAGACAATAGTTTGGTGACCCCTTTAACATTACTCTTTCAAACTTATCTTAAACAAAATGGCATCTCTCCTATCTGATCTTCTTCAAAAATTCACTTCAAACTGTGGAAAGGTGAATAGTTTACCACAAGGCTTCACCTTTCTTCAAACACCTCTCTGTAAGCATATGCTCAATTTTTTACAAAATAAAGGAAATTTCAGAAGAAATCCTGAAAGTACTGAAAAATATTGCTCAATTTCAACTACTTTTCAACGTCTAACAATCAAAAGAAAGCTCCTGTACTTGTAAGAAAACAGTAACTGATGAGAATTACATTCCACCTATCTGCATCTATTACCATTTTATTGAAAAATAAAAAGCATATGCAGCAATGCTTGTAATGAAAGCCCAGAGCAAATTCCAAAGAGCATCAACAGAAGGATGGTAACTGAACATACTGGACCTGAATAAACCCTAGAAAGAGCCCATGTTAATACAGGTCTGATTGCTCAAAAGTACTTGAGATCCGGGCAGAAGAAAATATTGTTTCATGCTTAATGTAAGGTAAATATAGGGTCTTGGGGTAACTCATGTCATCATTCTTTTTCATCATACAGTACTTGATAGCAGTTTCAAAGATGTTGAATAAACTCATACTACAAGGGGATTCTTTGAACAGAATTCACAACAGATTACAAGGAAGAAAAAACTTGGAAGTTTTGTAAAGGTAAAAGCACAGTGTATTATCGGGTTAAAAACAAAACAAAAAACCCCCCGACAGTAACAACACAAATACTGTATAATATTCAATAGCTTTAAAGCATAGTTTAATCCTCTAACAGTTAGGCTTTTGAGTTACCATCCTTCCTGAAAGGCAGTGTGGAATTTGCATTGCTCCAGGGAAGAGGACTGAGACTGATTTTCTAAATTTCATTTCCCTCTTGTTCTCTGTGAAAGGTGAGTAGTGCCACGATGGCTCCTGCTATAGCTGAAGAAATTCACTGCCTTTTGCACTGAGCTGAAAGGATCAGGACACTGTGAAAGGACAGCGAGAATGATGGCAGTGTCTCAAGGCAGAGGCACAGAGGTTTTATCCTCACCTTTTCCATGTTGTGTCAGTCACACTGCAACCTTCAAATCACCTCATAACAGGGAAAATTGGTTATTATTTTCTAAGTTATTTCAGGGCCTCAAGGATCTTGAGGAAGTAGAATGAACTCCTTATTTTGCATGGGTGGTTATGCTCGCAGGGCTTCTTAGACAGCAAAACTTAAACCAAACATTGTTTGCTACCTCTCCAACCAGCATGATAGAAGGCAGGATCCTACAGCAATAACTCAACTTTCAGACAAACTGTAACTCCTCTGCAAGAATGGAAAGCACTCACTGCAGTTTTGGCAGTCAGCATCTTTGGATGCAAAATAATTTCTCATTGAAAACCCAATGACTTTCTGCAGAAATCTAGGAAGACAAGTATCCCAGTTGGATTTTATAGGTGACTCTGCCTCTTCCGCAGGCAAAACCAGTATGCCCTTCCTCATGGTTTCAGGGTCTTACAAACAATCCCCAAAACATGGCAAAATGGCAAAATCTAGGAATCAAAAATTGAGTACAAAGAAATATAAGGAATACCAACCACACGTCTCGGCTCAGTTGTGTCATCAAGGCCACAGAATGAATGCTAGTGAAAAAAACAAAAAAAGGAACAAAAACTATAACATAAGATCAAAAGAAAATGAGGAAAAAAGAAAAGAAAGAAGATGTAAGGTATGTAATATGAAATCCAAAGACATCACAGCAGTTAGTCTTACATCATTAATTGAGTTGATCTGAAAGAAAGACACAGTATACCAATCTTACTCTAAAAAGCAGTAAAAAAATCAGTATTTGAGGACAGTTTTACAATGGCAACATCTGTGGATTTTTTAACTTCAGAAATATTAGGCTTGGCTTTGTGATTCACTTAAAGAAGTACTTATAATTACACACACTAAAGCTTTCCTGAACCAAGACTTACCAAGCTGAGGGCACAACCTAAATGCAACTGAAATAGCAGAGAATCAGCTATGAGAAGAGCATGATGTATTTAATCAGCACTTGTTCCTAATGTATCAACTCACAGATTAAAACTGAGATTTTATATCATTCTTCTGTATAGCCTTTAGAAACGGGACAGTTTGCTGAAGAATCTATAGGGCAGAAATACTGTAATCTTTATGTTCTGATTTGACAGAATTTTACACAACACTTAAAAATTGAATCCACTCCTGAAGGAAAATGAAAAGTCATACTTGTGACACAGTAACTTTAAGTGGTGCATTGCCCTTAGCTACCACCAGCAATGAGGCTGAGCTATAAATGCTGCTGTTCCTTGAAAAGCATAAGACTTCTCTCCACAAGAAATTTTTGTGCTCAGTATCAGTAGCATGTAGGTGTCAGTCTGCACCCTTTAGTGCATTAAACCTTCAGAAGAACAATGAGGTAAAATTATATCATTCATTAATTCCCTGACAACACAATCTTCCTTTGGGCCATCAAATTCAGAATGGGATTTAATCCCAGGGAAAAAAATAATTAAAATGTAATAATGAGTGGAGAGATAGAAGGAAGCCCTCCACTCATCCAGAAGTTGAAGGTTAACAGAAAGAGATGAAGCTTTTTTGAGGTCTCTTGCTAATGTAACATTAAAGCAAAGAGGATGTTAGTTTTAACTCATTACCAGCTTTCTGCTAAGCTTGATTAATCTGTTTCTTTTCCAGTGCTTTTTGGCATCCATCTGGCTGATGAACCAGCAGAGATAATGCTACCTTCCATTTCCAAAATTATCATTCTGGCTAATCCAATACCTACTCTGTAAACTGCAATGGCAATGCCTTATAGGCTTACATTTTGGCAATAGCAACATCTGGGGATGTTGACTTTTTAGAATAGGTGGATAAACAGTAATATTTTAAATAATTAATATGTACAAGTCTTGCCTATCCCTCAACATTTCTCTGCTTTGAGGAGTTAAGAGTAGCACCTTAGACATCACTGGCTGCTTGGCAGGAACAGCTTCAGGTATAGATGTAGTCCGGGGTAGAATGGGGCAAAGGCACAAAAGAGCCCTTTTAAGGGTGAATATTGCCTGTGTTTCTCTGCTAGTGCAAACATGGACCACTGCTTTCCCAATGGATGCAGACAGACCAGCCCCAACCAGGTCTTGTGGGGGTGACGTAAAGTGATAATTAGCAACACCACCAGACAGCCCAGCTTCTGCAGGCTCTTCTCCTGGCTCTTCCACAAACCCAGATGGATATCACAGTCTGGAAAGTGCAGGACAAGGTACAGCAGAGGGGAGACAACTACTGTGGGAGCAGAAGGGGCCAAGGAAGATGCTGAAGGAATTGGAATAGTTGCTAGAAGTGCAACTGGGAGGGCTGCCACATCCTGAAAGCAGATGAAGGGATGCTGAGATCAGAGAAGGGTGAGGAAGAAACTTTTCCACACCCAGTGAGCTGCTCCCCAAAGCCTCTCTCTGTTCTGCAAACCCCATGGACCCCTTTCAACACCCCCCAGAGTCCTGCAAAAGTCTTCCTTTTACTCCATTCTCATCCCAAGAGAAAAAAAACAGTTACTGAAAACTCCACTAACTTCATTCAGCCCAGCAGTAGGTTTATGTAGGATTACATACCCATAAATGCTGGAGAAAATGAACCTGGCATGATATGACTCATGTTGGGATCTAGGCGCTGGTTCAGCAAAAGTAACATGACTAAAACCCTCTGCTGGGGCCTAGAGAAAGACCCATTGTCAGCTCATGCTCTGCAGAGCAGCCTGAACTCCACAGACCTGGGAAACACCTGAGCCCACAGGCCAAAAACCGTGTGCCATCCCTTGCTTGGGAACCACAGTGACACAAACTCATTTGCTGTCTGAAGCCTTGATCAGAGCTTCTTAAAAAAAAAATTTGGGTCCATTATATTAACTTGTTTCTATATTAAAGCAAGAAATACTCCTTAATTGTAGTGTTTCACAGGCACCTCACTAATTTTGTTTTATTTTTCAGTACTTGAAAGTTTTGCAAAGCAATGCTATCCAAAGAACAGGGCTGAGCTAACCAATTTTTTCAGAGACAAATCTTTGTTCTTTCTTGATCTAAACCACAGCAAATCCTCCTTCTACTAGTCTTGAGTCTCCCCAGACTCCTTGATTCCTTCCTGTAATTAACAAAAATCCTGGATAGGAAATTATTTTGAGCAGATTAGGGGCAGAGCTGCATTTCATGCAGCAATGACTCGAACTCAAATTTTATCTTGTCTTAAAATAGATTTTGTGATATTAGGTTAAGTACTATTAACATCAGTGCAATAGAGAAAAACAATTTTGTATGGAAAAAAATCCATTGGTACTGCCCACACATAAGTTTACCTTTTCTTCAATTTCTTTGAGTTGCCTCTTTTGAAGTTCTATTTTATCTTCTAGATCTCGAATTCGCTGGAACAGAAAAAGCAAAATACACATTATTATATCTAATTTGAAAAGCATATGGCTCAAGAAGTTAAGAAATAGGTTAAAAGTAAAGAGAACAAATGGCCATTATTAATGTAACACTTCCTTTACAGTTATATTAGGCATGTCCATGGCAGAATTTTCCATGTTTCCACGAAACCATGGCATTTCAAACAAGCTGCATGTTCAGAACATCACGTTTACTGCCAGAAAGTCTACTCATCACCACTCATTAATCATAATTTTAACATATACACACAGACAATTCCATTTTGCACCAAAATTCTTTTTCTCTGCAACTGTCAGGAGTTTTTCTGCTTACCTAGACAGTCAGCAGATTACCCTATCACATTTTCTTTTAACTCTTTATTTCCTTTTCCTATAAAACATAACCATGCATCTAGCATAGTCAGGCTATACCAGAAAAAAGAGAACGCACAGATTTTCAGTTTATCACAAAGATACCATCCAGAGACTCAGCTCTGTCCTATTACCAGTCACCTCCCACCAGAGCCAGATGGAATGTTTCCTTCACTGTAGCTCCCCATATTTTTAAGCATTTTTCTTGTTCAGTTTCAGAAAGATTCTTCAAAAACATGACTGCTGCTGGGTCCACATATCTTATTCTTTTCTATATCACATATCCCCTTTTCTTCCTTTCTGTAAGTTACATTTCTTTTTTAAAATTATTTTTCTTTTAATTTTGGGGGTCTTACACAATTTAGATGCATTTAATTACACTTTCAGTATTGTACTTGTTACAGATAAAGTAGGTTATAAGTAATGTTTTCTATAGGCAGAAACCTGAAATCTCCTACGAACAGTCACTGGTGATCAAGGAGCAACTTTATGCAGTGAGCCTTTTTTGGGATTAACTACCCAATTTCAGGCTGGCCTACAGCAGCAAGGGTTGTCAACAGCTCCTGAACCTGGAAAGACAAATTATCATCTCCTCTAATGTGGATGGCATAGGTGAATAATGTAGCTGCTGCTGCCTCACTCCCAAATTATTTTATGACTCTCAAATTGATTTGAACAATAGTATCTCTTTCAAAACAACATCCAGTCAATACTTATGAACTTGTGTGTGTCAGCTGATGTTGGTAGCTGCTTACCTGCATTCAGCTCAAAGACCTCACATAGGGGTAAATGCTCCACACTCATTATAGCCCAGGACAGCTGCAGCAAGGCAGCAGCTGATCCAGTGACCAGACTGGTTTGGAGAACCACAGAGTTTGGCTTGAAAATCACAAATCTAACCTGTGTCTATTCCAAAAATCAGGTGCACACAGCCCTGCAGTTTGCTTTTCCTAGGGCATACTCCATCACACAAATACTGAAGACAGGCCATGAGCAAAAAAACTTTGTTATTGCTCCTGTTTCAAAATGGAAGATTTTGCTTAAATGACTGTTTTGAATATTATACATTCAGAGTAAGCCAATCAAAATCTACACTACATCGTACTGCAGTTCTCAAAGATTTCCCCAGATAATACACAAACCTGCCCGAACCAGATTACCCTCATGTGACATAAATGAATGCATCTTTGCTGACAATCACAAATGCCCCAAGCACAGATGTATTAATTTCACTTTTCCTCTAGTGCACTTGAAATGATTTATACTTCATCTACTCCCTGTTCAAGGCAAGCCTGTCTCTCAAGTGATCATCTTCATATACTGTATGCAGCAGGAATGTTACAATCACTGTAAAAAAACATGGGATGAGAAGCAGGCGGATGTAATCACCCCCAGTATCTCTAATCCATCAGGTTATACTCCTGTTTCTCTCCTACTCATTTCGGTTAGGCTGATTCCTACTTATAACCACATCCCAGACCTGAGTGAAAGACTCCAGTTCTCTGGGGGCTGCGCTATGCTCTGTGGTAAAATTTGACCGTAGCGAGATAAGTGTAGAGAAGCAATATTTTTAAATACCATTTTCATCTTCAAGATTTATCATGTAAAGGTATTTTTCAATAGCTCCTGGGAGTTCGCCTTCAGAAAAAAATGAAAATAAAAAAGCCACTGAACATCTGGCCACCTTCTCACCTCAGGGTTTAGAGCAAGTGTTTCCCTCTAAAAGAACAATTAGGATGAGATGGCATTTTTAGGATTTGAGAATTCTGTTAATCAAGTAAAAATCGAGATGTTATTATTCCATTATGAATTTTTAATCTTTTCAGTATTATAGCTATCCAGCTATTTTCTCCAGCTATTCAGAACAATTCTAAAAAAAGGGCTGAGGCTTCCATTTCCCAATTCCCTCCTGTAATAATTGTTAAATTTTAGAGGATGAAAGATAGAGAATAGTTTTAAGGTGAAGAAACATATACTTTCCTAAAAATCAGTTAAAACAAAAAGACAACCTACCAGTTGAAAGGGAATACACAAAGGATCAAATTTCTTAGCAGTGAAAATCTACAAAAAAACCCTCAAAACTAGACTGGTATCAGTAAGGCAGATTGTGCTGGTTTTGGCTGGGGTAGAGTTAACTTTCTTCGCAGTGGCTGGTATGGGGCTGTGTTTTGGATTTGTGCTGAACACAGGGTTGATAATATGGAGATGTTTTTGTTATTGCTGAGCAGGGCTTACACAGAGCCAAGACCTTCTCTGCTTTTTGTACTCCATTCTGGCAGGGAAGTTGGAGGTGCATGGGAGGCTGGGAGGAGACACAGACAGGACAGGTGACCCAAACTGACCAAAGGGATATTCCAGACCATGTGACATCATGCTCAGTATATAAAGTGGGGGGAAGAAGGCGGAAAGAAGAGGACATTTGGAATGGTGGCATTTGTCTTTCCAAGTCCCCATTACATGTGATGGACCCGGCTCTCCTGGAGATGGCTGAACACCTGCCTGCCCATGGGAAGTGGTGAATTAATTTCTTGTTTTCTTTTGCTTCTCTGCTCAGCTTTTGCTTTCCCTATCAAAGTGTCTTTACCTCAACCCGTGAGTTTTCAACTTTACTCTTCCAACTCTCTCCTGATTCTGCTGGTGAGGGAGTGAGGGAGTGAGAGAGGGAGTGAGTGAGAGAGTGAGGGGCTGTGCGGGGTCCAGCTTCTGGAAGGGGTGTAACCACAGAAATTCTGCTTGGTGCCCAGTGTGGGGCCCGGAGGGTTTGGGATAACAACAGATCCGACTGGGATGTACTAGACTGAACTCACAGCTCTTAGTGCTGTTCAGCCAGTAATCAGCAGGCTCCTGTTCTTGCCATGGGGCTTGATTACCTGACTGTATATTAGAGTCAGTAGTGGCCACTTTTTGCTTTCCCTGCTTGCTGTAGTGCTGTACTGCTTATCACCTCACTAAACTGTGCCTGGGAACGTTTTGATAACAGCCATGGTGTTGGGCCTGGGCTGGCAGGTGGCCAGGGCACTGCTGCTGTACTGCACAGGGTGGATGCAGCCAGGAGGGCAGACACTTATGTGTGTGAATTTGTATACAAAACTGCTCCAGACTTGCCACTGAAGGGTAATATACTGAACGCAGGTGACTGGTGTTTAAATAGCTTTTATTCCTCTTATATGAGTAAAAATCACAGTGACAGAATACTTGTGCTACAAATGAGTAAAATTTTGTAACTAACTTCTTTACTGCAGAAATCAAAGAGTTCAAATCTAGACAGGTCAACATTTGTTTTAAAACACAACCTTGGGCTGGAATTGTTCATCAGGTATCAAAGCTTGGGGTTGTCTGCTCCTAGTTGTTTACTTGCTTTCCCCGGGAGGATTATCCAGGAGGATGAAGTGGGTGTAGCTGTTCCTATCAATATCCTCTGCTTGCTCAGGGAAAGCACTGGGAGATAACCAGCCTAGTTCAGCTATTTATATATCCTGAAAAATCTGATTTAATAATTTATTTCCATTTAACTGCAGAGAGAGCCTTAAAAATATATACATGTATATGCAATATATTGGCTGGAAAAAACCCAACAGATTTACACTTTCGTAGAGTATTTAACACATAAAAATAATCACCTTCCCCTATTGTACCTATTTGCATTTACTGCATTATCTTGATCACAAAGATGACAATTTCCAAAATACAACTTTAAAAAGTACATGTAAGATACATGCAATAATCATAGCTGTAAGAAAAAAGTATCTTCTAGAAGTGGCAAGACATGTTCATCAGTCAAAGGCTATATTTAATTACTGAGAAGGAAATTACACAAAAGTTAGAGATACCAATTAAGACCAAGGCAGGACTGTTTGAGATTCAGTATAAGCCTTTATGTCTTTTTCTACTGTTCCTTTCATTTGCAAGAATTACCAATCAAGAAGCTGTGGACTCACTCTCAGATTTCAACTCTTGATTAGATGCTTTCAGTATATTCTGATTTGTTTATGTTTGCAAAAGTGTGACTGTGACAACAAATCACACAGAACTATTTCATTGTTATCAAGAAATTCTACCTGCTTTTATGCTTCAGGCTATAAAATGATGATCATTAAGTTGAGGTTTTCCTGCTATGTAGTATAGAGTTGTAACAATTGTGCTATAAAAGATGCATTCAGCTCCACCCATGACATGGCTTGCAGGAACCTTTCAGAGTAAATCCAGTATATTTTCAACAGCACAAAAAAATGCGAGGAAACAAAAGAATGTACTCTATTTTGCTCCTAGAACTTTGATAAGTGTCAGCTGAAAAGAAAGCCACAGGCTGTTCTCTTTTATTTCCTTTTTTGAAAAGAGATGGATAGAAGATACAGATAGGCAACCTGAATCCAGCACAGTGTTTGTGTTTCCTTTAGAGTCCCTAGCTTGGTCACGGTCAGAGCCAGGATTAGGGACAATGTGGAGCAGTGCGCTGCTGGGTTCTAGCAATTCCTGTGTTCCTGCAGTTAATAGCCGCCCCTCAGTCACACGAGTGCACCTTTTTTGGGACTGACAGGATTCATGAGAATAACCCTGTGTTGTCAAATCATGGGGCCATACACTGGAATTACTGTAGGCAAACAAAGAGCCATAGTCAGGCAGAAACAGGGCAATGGGAATACAACTGTGGAAGAGAGAAGTGTAAACATAAGGGATGGATTCCTAACACTGTCCACCTTGCCTGCATTCAAAACCAACCTGACAAAAAAATGAATACTAATTTTTCATTGGTTTTATTACAATAGCAAATAAAATCTCATCACATAACTTCTGGATTATGGATGGTACCTTTCCAAATACTCCTTGTAACTTCCTTCACCTGCATGGAGCTTCCCTGAGTTTCAAAAGAGGGTTGGACAAGCCCCCATTTCAGTATGGCAGGCACCTACTTGATGAATAAATCATTCTTCCACTAGCAATGAAGTTTGCTGCCACTTCTGAGTAAGTGCTCACAAGCAGCCGTGGTGCAGCCAGGGCTGAGGGCGTTCCCTGTGCGGAGCTATCAGCAGATGGCTCTGCTGGCCAGGCTATGCGGAGCAGCAGCTGCAGCTCTGCCAGGAGTGGGGCTCAGCTCACAGTTCCACTTGCATCGCTAGACAGCCACAGAAAAAAGATGCTAAAGATGCCTCACTCATTACTTAATTGCGATTTGAACAGACTTTTAAGTTCCATTGTAAAACTTTTCTTAATAGTAGTTACACGTGCAGCACATATATAAAGGTAGGAGGCAGAGATGTAACACCCTAAAACTGCTGAAAATTAGGTAAGGTAGAGCACAGCCAGAAGGGTCAGGCAGCTAAAGTACACATTATTTTGGAAGTCTGTCATGCAAAGACAGGTAAAGACTGCCCCTAATGTGGCAGGCGCTACATATGACATTATGTTACTAACAAAGTCGCAAAAGGGAAGTTTAACATCAGTCAACCAAATTGTATGTTCACTGACTGCAGGCTTCTCCAATTTAATTCCTGGAGAGATCCCAAACACAAAGGGCTGTCAAACTGCCCCAAAATCAAGAAATTTGACTTTTTTTCAGCAGAAGATTTCTAATGTGCAGAAGATTCCTCATAAATGCTCATGACCCTCCATTTCCTTTCACCTCATGATGCAAACTTCGTATTTCTAGGAAACAGGATCCACTTCTTGAAGTACAGTGACTCAGTTAAGTAATTCTCTTTGGTAAACTTGAATGGCAAGTGCCTTCCAATACTGTCAGGGAAATTAGGACAAGTCAGCTCTTCCTTTCTCAAGTAGAAGAGGATTGAGACACCAAGATGGAACTACAAATTCCTACTCCCAGGGCGTCTGACCTTCCTACAGAGTGGGAGTGTCTAAGTTTGCTTGAAGCATTGCTTTATAGGCAGTATGGTACCTGAACTGACCAATTCAGGTGTCTGCACCTACAGCTCAATTTTCCCGATAGCTGGATAATTTCCCTAGAGGTTTTTGTTTTCTAAGTACAACCAAACTCAGCAGGAGGCTAGATAACCCTGGATGCAGATCGATTATTGTCATTACTTCCTTGTACAAGAGTGCAACAAAAAGGATAAAACAGTATTTAAAACTGAACTAAAGATAAAGAGTCCAATGAAATCATATTAATACACTGCCAGTGGAGAACCAGACAAGTAATTATTTCAAAAGGGAAATTTCTGTAAATTAGCATGCTTTGGCTCCTGTGGCTATACTGCAACCTCGAGGTTGCAAGCCACATCTCTGGGAAGTCTGAGGAATCAAAGTTTAGGCAAAATGCAATCAGCATGATGGTGGATGTGTGCCTGGAAATATTACTCTACTTTCACTAATAGAGAAATTTCAGTAACATAGGCTTAGAAGACCCAGATTGTGGTTTAGTCAAAATGAAAATATTGCTCCATTAAAAAAAAGAAGGTTAATGGCATTCCCACACAGAACACATGAAGTATGTGTGCCCAGCTTGTGTTATAATAGCAATAATCCATCTACATTAAGTACCATTTCCATTAATATAGTGCCCGTTGTAAAGGAGCACTGAAATAAATGGAATTCCTTAGGCTGAGCTCAGTGAGGCCTGGACTGCAGACGCAGAACTATCATTTTTATACTGGAGGCAATATATCAGCACAGTAATGATTTGTCATAAATTTGAGAGTTAGACATGGGAGGAAACTTAGCAATACAAAGAAAGAAGATTGATCTAAGATGTACTGAAGTGTCCCACTGCTTTAAAATGCCAGGTCCAGATTTCCTCCCATAAGCAACCAAAATGTGTGCACTTCCTCATTTGATTAAACTTGTCTTTCATGCTACCTCAAGTTCTGATGAGAAATGGACTGTGTCATTCTACAATTACATGGTGCCTTTCACAGATTCTGGGATTTTTTTTTTAATTGATCTCCCAGCTGCCTTTTTAGTTGCAAACACACACTCTGAGAATTTCTGCATTTTCTCTCTATTGGACAGTGATGCAGGCTAAGTTAAGTGGACTTTTTCATCCAAGCCTTCTGTTCTCTCCAATTCACCCACAGCATTAGTCAGACATTCACTGTCCTGAACCAACATCTTGGATGGCTTCAAATCCTCAAGGAGCTTTGTGAAATGGGGAAGAATCTATCAGGAAAAGAATTTCTGTCACAAATGTCATCTTTCAGACAATGATGACCACATCATTCTTCATTTAAGTATCACACTGCGGAACTGATGTTCTTGTTCCCTAAATAAGTAAAGAGCCCATCCATATGAATGTACTGTTTTACAGACAACAACACCAAGAAGATCAATTCATCTAGCTGCAAAATATGCTCTTTGCCACGTTACCGTACTTGTGAAAACACAGGAATGTACTAATCAGGGGGGTTAGACATCACCTTAACAGTTCCTGTGACACGCTCTTATTGGATTTACATTCACCAGCAAATCCAAGAAAACAATTTGATAATTTTAGCACAAAGCAGACAAAGGAGGATTTGCTAAGCTGCTTAGAGCCTGGCCCTGAAATGCTGGAAAGGTTCAGGTTAATGCACATTCACAGGATAGGCACCGTGGACAGACTATATCTGACATGACCCATGTTGTGAATCTCTGAAGCCATCTTATGATCAAGAAGGTATCTCATTCTGCAGCAAAATTTAGCAGGGGAAATATTTTATCAATAGTACAGAGGGAAGAATCAATATTGTTTCATTATATCATTATTTTAAGAAGCTTCTCATCACTGTTAAGACACAGGTATGTAAGCTCTTTAGTAGTGTGAACAGCATAACTATGTTATATGTATAAATTTAAACAAAGATTAATATAAACTGACCTGCCTTTAGCTATTATTCAAGTCACTAAAGAGATGGATAAACACATTCTTTTCTTGGGCTTTTTTGAAATCTAATGCATTTCAACAGCTGTTTAAAAGCCTGTAGTGTTTTAACAATACAATTTGAATAGGCAATTGTCATATGTGTTACTCAAGCTCTTTGATCTGCTGCTGGAAGGGGTGTTTATTCAGAAATCCAAATGTTCCCTTTAATCCCATATTCCTAGAATGTGATTTTGCATAATGGTCATAAATATAGCCCCTGCAAAAGCATCAGTTTAAGCTGTTTTTGTTGACATCTTACTTTATTTTATGAATAAAAATTTAATGTACATTTCAGCCAGTTGAATATGATAATAATAGATCATTTTGGATATACTGTACCTCTCTGATTCTCATCATGATTTTGTTTGCACAGCAGGTAAAAATTTCATTCTTTTCTGTGTTCTGCAGTCTCAACCATTATAATCCAATTAAAAGGTACTGATGCAGGATAATTGTTCTTTTAAATCTTTATTATGCATTTGTAGTTTCTTTATCTCACTTTCTGAGGAGAATGAACCTTTTAGCAGCTGCACTGATGCATTTCTCAGCATACGTATCCAGTCATATTTGTAGTAGTAAACCAGTGAATTTTCTAAATGCACTCAGCCCCAAATAACTATCTGCTGTAATCTGATACAAATTACTATATGTATGTAGTATTTTTAAGTAAACTTGATTAATCTTTTTTAACACTGAGAATCTTTTAATTTATGCAATAACATACATTGATATCTAACAGAAGAATATCAACAGTCCTATTGCTTTTCATTAGGGAAAAACAATCATTTAAGCCGTATTAGATTTGTATTTACACAGAATGGCTATGCTAAGTCTATATGAGCTTGTAAGACAAAACATATTCAACATCTTAAAACTGACTCTGTGACAGCCTAGACACATTATCAGGCAGAAAAGAAAAACCCAGAAGCATAATGTAATGTTTATTTAGCATGAAATTTAGATAATTTTACATTCAGATATTTAAACAGTAAATTCCCATGTAGGTAATTATAATGATATATATGCACGCATTGTGCATATGAAAATACACATATCCTTAAACTCTGTAATAAACTTCACACACTTTCTTTTTTAGACTTGCCTTTCCTCAGTTCCCACTGGCTTCTTCTAAGAAACAGGGTATTCAGGATTTCAGATGAGAGGATTTCAGCATTCAAATTTCAGATAAGAGTTTTCTTGATACTAATATTATTGCAAGGCATAGAACTGCTCTTACTTTGACTAGAACCTCAATCACCTTGTTTAGGACAAAGAGAGCACACCTTTCAGATACATTTTTTAGGTATTACAGCAGTCCTACTATCACCACTTATTCAGACAAGTAGTATCATTAAGGCAATAAGCAAAGCACACACAGTTGAAGATTTTATAAAGAAAATGTACACAAGAAAACACTATAAGATGAATATATAGGAATTACTAAAATTAACTCTCATCTGCCATGCATGTCAGCTGTGGGAAATTACAGAAGTTTATTGCTATATTGTCATCATAGCAGCAATAATGCCCTGAAAGACTCCATGTTCACTCCTGCATGACAAATCAATACCACAGGTCAACTATGATTAGCCTAGTCATGATGTGCTTGATGAGTATTGATGACAGTTATACAGCTGTGGTATCAGATGCTTTTAACAGCGATTCATGAATACAAAAATCGCATTATCAACAGTAATCTACTACATTTTGAGCAAAAAAGTACAGAACGTTAATACTATGCAAGCAACAGTAATTGCAAAAAAAAAAAAAAAGGAAAAAAGTGGTTGCCCAATGTAGCCCTCTCCATATTGTATGCAAACAACTAGCACCTTAACACTTGAGATTCAAAATAAAAACATGAAACCATTAAATCTATGTAGATTCGGAGGAAAAATAATCTGAGCCTCCCCAATTATTATTATAGGAAGGTTCATAGTAATACTTCTACCTAATTTCTAGATTGTGTGACACAGCTGTGCGTTTTTGACCAAGCCACCCTCTCTGGCACAAGGCAACATGGCAGAGGAGGAGTTGTCTTTAACTTGTCCTCTCTATCACAAAGCATTGTGCCAAAGAGGGCAGATTTAAGACACCTCCTTATGCCTATCAATGAGGTACACTAAGCACAGCATCCTCCCTCCCTCTCTCCCTCCCCCAAGAGCCTTCCCAATCAAACATTAAACCTTAATAATTCTCTTTGGGTGATACACAAACACCAACTGCCCCCCTCCCCAAACAAATACATATTATAAATGGCTGAGCCAATATGACCATGTAGATATGGTGACATCCAACACTATGGATTTGTAAAAAAACTACTCTCCTTGTATACGGAAATGTTTTCCATACACAAAAGAGCAGGAAGAACTCAAGGAGCAATGGCATTTGCCATAGCTTTGTTTGGCCTTTAAGCTGGAAGAACTGTGCCCTCAGAAAAAACTGCTGGTCAGAAAAAGAACTAAGAAACTTAGCGAAGAAAATTAGTTTGTTATTTCTTGATTTCAAGCGATATTTTGACATTTCAGGTTGAAAAAAGACATTGGTGCTTCTGACTTTTCCTTGGTGTCCATGAAAAGCAGCACCCGAGGCATCGCACCTGCAGTGAATTCTTCTCTATGGCGGTGACACATGGAGGTCAGCACCTGCTCTGTCCTAAAGCTTTGCCTTCTTCTAGTAAAACATGCAAATAAAGTGGTAATTTCTGCTCTTATTACTGATGAATAATCCAATCTGGTCACGGGAGTAAATGCCCTAGTTTCAAGAAAACGTAAGTTAAAATTTTTATAGCTATATTCCAACTATTTAAAGCTGGAATTGGATGGACTGGACTTCAGCAGTCCATAGATGTCATATATTCAGGTCTAGAAGTAATGATTTCTTTTACTCTGTAAAACTGAGCTTCAACCCAGAATATTCTAACTCAAGTTAGACTAAACCACACTCAGCTTAGTACAGTACTACAGTGCAACTTAGGGAAAAGTTTTGCACTTTTTGAAGCCACAATGAACTAACCTATCTTTTATCCTTATTTTTTTCTTACAATTTTATAAAAAGATAAGACTGCTCTGGGAAATTATTGGACTACATTAATAAAATCTGTCTTTCATATACCTTTTGACTGGCAGCAACCATTTTTGGAACTGAGTGTGTGTCAATCTGCTATCCTTCAAGGATTTTCTATCTTCTCTTTGGATTTAAAATAACTTCAGATGAAATCAGAATACATTATATTTCTATTATAAATTTTCTTCATGTTTGAATACTGCCAACAATGCAATTTGAATAAATCTATCCTAATTTAAAGCCTGCTTC
The DNA here is from genome assembly GCA_013399875.1 of Gymnorhina tibicen. NCBI lineage: Eukaryota > Metazoa > Chordata > Aves > Passeriformes > Artamidae > Gymnorhina > Gymnorhina tibicen. The sequence continues at coordinate 435,113 of VXAZ01005920.1, read as the reverse complement.
TGATGACTTTCCCCAGTTTCATACTCAGAAGCAGCTACAGTAAAACCAACAGGAGCATATTTTGGGTTTTAATTTGTTTGATTTATATAAGGCATAATTTGACACTTAAATATTTATGAGTTTTAGAAGACAAGACGATTACAATATATTTTTAAGGTAAACTAACCATGATGCCGTGTGGATTTTCTGTACTAGGATTTTTCAGGCTGCTGTTGTTTTTTTGTTTGGGGGTTTTTGGGGGGTTTTTTTGAGTTTGCTTAATTAGGAAGCTGATATCACTACTTCAGAAACATGTTGTATTTCTCTGTTTAAAATATCTTTGCTCAGAGATGGATTTTATAGCCACACAACACATTTTTCTCTCCCTCTAGAAATGATTTAAAATATATACATAAAAAATTACCCTTCTCAACAGAACCTGCTCCTAATGACCTTCATATTTTCAAAAAAAGCACAGAAGTCATGCCACCGCACTGACTAGAGCACAGTTGTTACTTTTAAATGAAGTCCTGCTAAAAATAAACCAGACATTGATTTACAAAAGGCTGTAATAGCAGTGTAGCACAATGAGACTTTTTTGATGGCAATATCCGCAGGAGCGGCGGTTGAACTGCACATGCCCTATTGCTGGAAGCAAATATCACAAGCTGCTCATGACAGATTTTTAATTAACATGTTTTACCTCCTCCAAATAGAGAGGATGGTGTAAATCAGAGCACCCTCTCTGACTTAGAGGGAGTACTGCCAACATGCTTCAGCTGAGGATCTGTCCCCCAGACCTGCATGTTGCACTCTGGGTTTAATAAAAGTGTTGTGTGCCTTAGCAAGCAGATATAATCACACAGTCTGTCTAATTTGGTTCCACAGAGGCCTGGTTTCCTTAATGCACAATGGGTATACATGAATGATTCCATTTATATACTAATGAACAATAATAATGTGGGACTACACATGCCCAAGAAGAACAGACCTACCAATGCAATACAGAGCCTAACATCCTAAAATGTATTTTATTTCACTGGAACAAAGTCAATACCCAGTGGCTACAAACTCAGGCTTTATATCTGGACAAAGAAGAACACATAAAGCAGCACAAGCTCACACCTGGGCAACCATTTACCCATTTCCTTATGCTCATCCTTGTCTCTTTCAGGCAGTCATTCCCTTGGAAGGACATTTACCAGCTCTGTAAAACCAGCCCCTCACAAGCTAAATCCTCAAAGTCCCTGCATAAAGCAATTAATCTATAATGAAACCTTGCATACCAACCTATAGCATTCACCACATGCCTTACCACTTCTGCACCCTGCACGTATGGTCAAGAAGCATTTACAGGCAGAAGGTGAGAACTCCTTCTTCATCATCAGGTCTCCTTGAACCCCCACTCTATGTCTGATACAGAAACTCTGACTCAGAGAAGATTGTTGCCAGCCTGCCAGATAAGCAGAGTTGTTCTTTTGAAGCCCGTGTATCAGGCAGACCAGAAGGTAATGCAAGCAAAGAGACAGGCCTTCTGGAAGTGATTGAACTTCCCAAGTTTCATAGAATTTGGAGTCTTTAGTACATGGTTTCTGTTTCAAGGGAAAGTTTGAGAGTGTTTGCAACAAGGAGATTCTGTATGAAGCCTTGCAGGTCCATCCTGCTGTCCTATCATTCTCTGTAATCTCCACTTCAGCAGAGGAAGAAGTGTTGCACATACTGTAGAGGCACTGCAGACTGTAAAATATGACCAGGTGTAGACCACAGTTTTACCAGAACAAAGTACAATGAGCGTTTGCTGATGTCACAATGTCAGCAAAACTTCTCCTGGACATAAATATATGAGGAAAGGGATGTACTTTACTTAGTGCAGCTTCATCCATTCACTAGGATTCTGCCAGCACAAGTGTGGTTTCGTTTGTGTAACATTCAGCTTCTGTCATTTGCTACTGAGATGAAAGAAATCCAGTGAGAATTAGCCCTCCAATATCCCAGGCAAATTAACTAGCACCTTTGCCTTTGTTTTTCCTGTTTAATAGGGTATGTGTGTGTGGGGTGGGCATGTGTGTGTGTTAAAAACAGATGATTAAAATACTTAGCTGCTTAATAAGCACTGGAATTCAGTTTAACATGTCCTGCAGGGCTGTAACATTAGCATGTCTAATGAGATGGGCACAACATGAAACTCTAATGACATGCTATAAAATGGATCTGGAGACAGGTACATAAACATCTATGGCTAATGAAGCTATGTTTATGCTAGCATTTTTGTTTTCCTATGCACTCATCATATTTAATCTTATGTTGTGAAGCAATCTGTGAATGAACCGGACTAACAGAAGATGTACTCCAGATGTGCGTATAAAGTGATCTAATTGATAGCAAGCAGGCCATGGAATAAATTGGAACAAAATCTAAATTAAACCCCAGATATGCACAAAATATGGATTTTGAGTCCTCTGGAACAACTGTTTCACTTTACAAATCTACCCCTATTTTTTCCTTTCTATTTGCCACTGTTACATGAGCTCAACTTAGAAGCTCTGCCCAGGTCCCCCAAAAATACACTTTAACAAGGGCCACAAAAAGGCTCTATCCAATAGCAGTCTTTCAAACAGTGTCAAACCACATTCTTGGTGAAAGAAAAGGACCAAACTATATCTAGTCTGATGATAAAATCTGGAATTGTCAATTACTTAGGTGTAGAAGCATTACTCAACACACAATGTCATTCATACCCATAAAATGTCATTGACAAACAATATTTACCCAATTGAAAAGCACTGTGTTATTGTTCTGAGTAAAACACCAACAGTCTGGCTAGGAAATTGGACTGCCTAAGAGACTAACAAAAAACTCCATTCTCACTAATTTTCAGCTACACTAATAATACTGAACTAATAGCTTCTGGCTCCATCCTTATTTACCAAATTTAATATATTTACTCAACTGTCTCTTCCTGACACTTTTAGTGCCAGCTGGTACCTACCTTCTCCAGCTTTCTGTGCACCATTGCTGATGACTAAAAATAGGTGACACCCATTAAACAAGTTCATCTCCTGCTCTCAGTGTTACACATTCCAAACCAAGGGAACAGAGTCAAGGAGTAGAGAAAGGAAACTTCTTGGAACTCAGAGCTCAGGTCTAGCAGTGCCCATAAGCGCTTCCCACCACTGCAGGGTGACAGCAGATGACCACTACAGTGCTGGGTCACATTACATCAGTTTCTCTGTATTCATCTACAAAGCCAACCTGAACAGAGAGAGGCTTGGACTAAACTAAAAGCAGTTCTTGCCCCAGCACCTGAGTCAGCACCTGAAATAGCAAGAGTGTTCTGGATACATCTGCATAGCACATTTTGGCATTTACAGTATGTGATTTCAGACTTACACAGAAAGTAGCTGAGCAGTCCTCAAGATCTAAGACATCTGCCTGCAACTTTCAGAGTCTACTATGAAGCAGAACCAAAATCCTTGGAAACAATTATTTCTGCTGTAGTAATTACCACCCTGAGACATGCAGCTCTCTTCTTTCACTGAATATTTGCACAGAAACACTAGCAATGCTACCAATACTAAATAATTATCACACTTCTATAGGCCAGGACCTTGCCAAATTCAAGTTGTCAATTATTGTGCTTAAGGAAGCAGTTTGGACAGACAAGGCTTTTCCGAATGAATTTAAAGGTGTGAAAGCTTGTAAATGGCCTCTTAAAAGATTTCTTGTGACTTCATCTTTTTTATTTTATTTAAAAGATTTCACAAATAGCTAAAGTAAATAAAAAGGGGGAAAAATAAACATCTTGGATTCCTGTAACTACTGCCTTTCCTCTTTCCATAGTGTTACACTCTAACAACCTTCCATTCTGACTTTTTTCTAATTTAGGCCTTAAACTTGCAACAAGCTCCCCTTGGAGTCCTGTGGAAGACTGTGTGGTTGCTCACACATGAAAGGTTGTGCAACAGGACCTCGTGGTGAGACAGTGACTTGTTCTGTGTGTGCACCGTGCCCAGCACAACCGGGTCCTGACACCACACGGCTCCTTGGCACGGGAGCTGTACAGAGACCAGACTGAACAGAACTCCACGAGGTGAGGGTGAAGCGACGCTGTCATACGGGCAGTGGCGGCAACCACAGAGGTAACACCAACACCAAGGGGGAGGAGAGAGAACCGGGATTACCTGCTGGGCCTGCTGCAGCAGCTCCATCCGCTCGTGCAAGATCTGGCTGTCAAACTCACGGCTCTGCCTGAGGATCTGCCGCCGCACCTTCTCCACCGCCGCTCGCAAATCCTCCCGCTGGGCTTCCGTCAGCGACTCGCTCGCCCGCCTGCCCGGATCCTGCTGCAGGGCATTATACAGCGTGGCTTCCAGCTCCTGGATTTTCTAGTGCAACCCAAATCACACACAGACAGGCTGACGTTTGAATCCAGCAAGCAAACGACCCACCAACAGCTAGAGGAGAAGGCTGGCAAGCGAAGGCTAAGGCAGGAGGGCAGGATGGACACAGACAGGTCAACAGAAAGCAGCAAGCGTGAGCAGTGAGGAGCATTCCACACAGAGTGCACGCAGCCTCCCGGCACGGATTGACACCCAGCAGATGGGTCCTGTTCTAGCAAATCATGGATTCTTCCATTTAAGAAAGATTCAGAAGATAGGTCTGCATTCAACACCTGATAAAACTCCAAATCCTGATGTTGAACATTACAAATTTAATTAAAACTAACAGGTTTCCTTCAACTGCAACTGAATTTTCAAGCCATCCTATAAAATAAAAAAATCAAAGGAAAAACAGTGAACAGAAATCTTGCTTTCCCTCTCTCTGGTCCTACTGACCTGACATCCATGGCTCACAGTCTACGTCACTGGCTTATTTCCAAGCTGCCATAAGCAATGAAGGGAGGAACACTTGTATACACTAATCCCTCATCCGTCTCCTGCTGTCTGCCAGACTCCCAACACAATTCTCATGCACTGACCAAAACTGCAGTACTTTGCAAAGCAGAGAACACAGGAGAACTTCACGTTCACATGGAGAACTGTACTCCCAAGAGGAAAGAACGGAATCATGGCAGTGTTTCCCTGATTACTGGAGTTAGTATGATCCTATCAAAATCCAGCATCCAGACTGACAATATTTGGATCAAGAGCATCTGACCACATCCCTTTGGCCCTCATAACACCTTTGTGAGGCAGGTAATTCCATCCATATTAGTGATGCATAAACAGCTGCACAGAGAGGTTAAATGGCTTGCCCAAGGTCACAGTGCTAGAAATAGTGCCTGCTTGCTTTTATCTCTGTTATCTGCTCTGAGCACTAGACTTTGCTTCTTTTCTGAAAACATTTACCACATAAGAAACATTTACAATGTATAAATAGTGCTTCAGGCCATTATATTTTGATTTCCCAAAGTCTCACTATTAGCAAAGTGGTGTGTGCGGTTTTACCAATTCCTGGATAATTCCTAACTGTTGTTTAGCCTGAGAAAAGGCAAGGTTGCAGGTTCCCTTTTGAAATCCAGGAAGGGTAATGTTGGATAGGATCACACAGGAAGGAATCGCATAGGAAGAACAGGCATTCCTGATTTAGGATAGGTTAGCAGCTGTAATACTTACAAATGCTTCAGGAAAAGAAATACTGGAAAAGTTCTAAAGTAATTTCTGGTGTATTTTACCAGTCATGGTTTTGTTCATAAATAAACCAGCTTTTCCCATTCCAGATGTACCAACAAGATGTTTGCATACCATAGAATAAAAAATGCAATGCAAAAATGTTACACTTGTAAGTACTATAATCCATTTCCTAAATTTTTGTTTAAGAAATACTTGATTTCTAGTCTGGCAGGAAAAAAAAAGATATAAAGTAAAAAAGAGCCCTATTTATAATTAAAAGGAAAAAAAAACAAACCCTGCATTTTATCAAATCCGTTCAAACAGAAAAATTTAATGACTGTTCTTTTCCTACCATGTATGCCTGGTCCAGAGCTTGCTTCCTGTAGTCGAGTTCTTCCTCTAAATAACCCTTCTGTTTACTGAACAGGTCCTGAGCAATAATAAAAACAAGGGAGTGTTTGTTCTTTATCCTATTTCATGAAGAATCATAAATGCCATCATTTTAATGCAAGCTTTCCACTTGAAAGCAAAAGACAACCTGTAGCAAATGACCACATTCATCCTAAGGATATTTGGAATATTGAATTTACAATATTAACACTTCAAACATGTCTATCATATTAACGAGTTGTACCTAGCAAGCACTGACCTCTACACCAATGTACAAACCTGCCTGGACCTGACAGAAGTGCACAGAGCAGCAAAAGGTGAGTGGGGATTACATGCATGTGGTCCAATAGCTGTAACCTGCACAGGGCAGGCCAGGGGAGGGAAAAGAGAAACACAAGAGAGGGCACTTTATGAAAATATACCATGCATTCCCCTTGCATGGGGCAAGCCCTAATTTCTGTTGTCTGATCTGTTCTTCTAGGGAGGAAACCTGAACATGCAGGGCTACAGCTGGATTCTGCAGCACCATCCTATGATGTGTTACTGGAACTGAAGTAATAACTCGGTCCTCAGCTTGTACAGGCAGGAGGCCAGTTTGAAACAGGTGAAGTGATGCCCAGAGAGGTTGAGTGACTAGCTGAAGAGCTGAAGAAGTTTTCAAGATACTTAAGATTTACAGGGATTGTTAACTTTTGTTCTTAAAAATCAAACTCCTCAACTTTCATAGTTATTATATATAAACCCCAGACTGGAATTTCAGTGGAACTCAGTATCCAAAACACGATGTTTCAAGCAAGGAGTGGACATTCAAATGGTTGTCTGATTAATCAAGCCTTTAGAGTGTTTTGAATCATAGAATGGTTTGGGTTGGAAGGGACCTTAAAGATCATTTAGATCCAACCCCCCTGCCACAGGCAGGGACACCTTCCCCTAGACCAGGTTCCATGATAGTACATAGAACATAAAATAGTTACTTAATTTTATTAGCTTTTCTTTCAAAACAGGTTTTCACACTCAGAAGAATTAGTAGTAGACCAGAAAGCAGAAAAGCTCTTCGACTGAATTTAGTATTTTCCATCATTCCTTTTTCTAATCAATAAACTTTTGCATTTCCTCAACCTACAGAATAAATGCCAAATTAAACACATAGGGTTCTTAAGATCACTAATTGCAGTTTTTATTAACAGTATTAAAAAATTCAAATATTGCTGTTCTGGTTAGTTTTATTGGATATGGGATTGCCTCAAAGTCACTTATTTGGCCAAATTTTGCCTTCAGACATATATGTGGACTTCTGATAAGTCTGACTTTTCTGTCAGTTGTCAGTGTAGAACTGGTGACCGTAGCAACATATAAGACCAGTATCAGATGATTCAAAGGAACAAGGTGCTACTTGTTCTCTGTATAAGAAGTATAATATTTATTATTCATTTATTTTGTAAACTTTGAGTTCTTTTAATGACCTATTAATTAATATTGAAGGCAAACCCAAAGTTTAAGTCAGGCCTTGATCTTGGGGCTGGAATTTGGTTGACAACAGATGGGCATCTATTGCTGTGACAGCCATTTCAGAATCTGCTGCTCCAGCATATTCTAAATATGCTACTGGTCCTGAAGGGAAAGGGCCTCCAACAAGTCCTGTAGGACATACTTCTCAGCCCTTTGTGGATATCTCCAGAACTCTGAGTTCAGAACTCTAAGGTCAGAACTCTTGAGAATGTGATAGGGCATTAGATACCATGTTTATGCAGCTGAATCCCACCTTGACTACCCAGGTGGCTTGTTTTCTGACATGGATGGGTTACAGCAACTGCAAGGCTGATGTACAGGATGAAACACCACCATGCACTGCGAGTGCACAGCAAAGGACAGGCCTGGTCCTGACCTTCTTACAGGTGTCTGACGCCACAGAGGTAGATTGACTTGTCTGAGACTATAAAGTGGGTCCGAGCTACCACCAGACCTCAGAATAGCAATGCAGCTGCCCTGATCATGTTAAATCTCCAAAAGGGATTGTAAAAGCTGCCCCCAGAAAGAAAGAGGGAAGGAAACAAGAACAGGACCTCAGACCCTTAACATGCATTTCAAGGATTACTAAACCAGTGCCTAGTCTTTCTAAAAGTCTCATGCTAGATAATTTCTCAACTCATTGAGTCAATCATTAGGGATGCAGGTTCCCAGATTGCTGTGCTAAACAAATAAGATGCAAGGCCTATCCAGAGTAATGCTTGAAAACATCACAGATAATAAGGGGGAAGATGATATATCAAGTTATAAAGCCCCTATTTTTTCCAGTGCTTTTTACAAAAGAATCTAGTATTTGTGGGCATTTTCCTTTCCCCAAGCCTTTGTATTTTTCCAAAACAAGAGTTAAAAATAAAGAAATACTACATGTGGAAAGTATCTTATCTATGTTAAAGTACAATCGGTATGGCTGGTTACACTCAACAGAGAACACAGTCTGAGCACTTTCTTTTTGTTTGTGGCTCAAACACACACTTCTTCAGTGGCCCTGGGCAAATCACTTAACCTCTCTGTCTGATTGTCCTATTCTTTAGGATGAATGCAATGCTGCTTATTTAGCTACCTGCAAAAGGTGTGGTGAGGATTAATCAGTGTTTGGAAAACCATTTGAAGATGTGAAGCACAGCATGCATGGTAAATCAATAAAACCAAACACTCCAGCTAAAATTGTTCAACAACCGGAAAAATAAGGTCAGTTTGTTCAAGACAGAACTGCTTTTTGAGAAAACATTCTGTCTGTAGGCATGAAGATCATGGGGCAGGAAAGGTCATCTGGAGTAAGGGGTCTTGACAGCTTGTCCAGAAGCTGAGTACCAGAGAGCAAAGAATTACCCTTGCCAATTCTACTAAGCGTGACCCCAAGATTAAAAAGATGGTGCTGCTGCCCAACAAATTAATACACAAAGAAAGCACAAAGACAATTTTGGTTTGGTTAATGTGCTCTGCAGTTATGCCTTTGTGCCCTAATTTGTATATATTTTCCTATTTTTGTTCTATATAGATTTGAACGTTCTGTCTCACCCCAAAGAATACAAGCAATAGATCATTCTAGAAACCACTTGTTGATTTTACCATGAAGCCATCTCCGTTAAGCAGAGAAAGGCAGCAAACCAGCCTGGGATGAAATATATACAGATTCCCTTGAGATGAGATTTAGCTAAATGAATTATACTTTTAGCTATTGTTTCTTACCTTTTCATTCTCCAGGTCTAGCATCTTCTGTGTCAGTGCAGCTTCTGTCCCCTCTATCTGTTTCAACCACTATAGCAGTGTGACGAGGAAAACATAGAAAAGGAACAGAGATTTTGAAATAGTTTCTACCAAACATTTTGCAAGTTTGTTGCCAACACTTCCAGGCATATGCTTCTCCTCATGCTATCTATTCACTCTGAAGACACACATGAATAAAGAGGTCGAGAGAGCACAGGCAGAATGGAGGACTGCAGAGACATACTAAAGACTAACCAGTGGAGGTTGCTTTCCTACAGTAAATTAAATGGGATTTTTCCCTGTAAAGTTCAAGAAACAGCATACAAAATCAACCTGATTGTTTCTTACTCAAATGCTTGTTGGCCCCATTTATGAAACCATCATCTGACTTCAGGTCTCCAGTCCTGCATTTTTCCAGAGGGCAATTTAAACAAAAGACAAGATGGAGAACTCAACACTTCATTTTGCATGGCTTGCTGCACTCTTTGTGGGAAGAGGCTCACTTTTAAAACATTGGTAATGCAGACAGAAAAATAAAACAGACGGACAGACAGGTGGAAGCTCTTGTTACTATGAATCCCTTACCATTATGGTGACATTCAAAACAATCAGAATGAAGAACAGCCATTGCATTCCAAAGGTAAAAATTACACATTGTAATAGCTAAATGCATGGATACAAGGTTCTTGCTTAATTTCTAACCATCACCAGGATTATATTAATGTTTCAGTTTAAGTTTATTGGAATGGATGGGAATGGTCAGTTCTGAATTGTTTCATTTCGTTTCCCTACTGGTCTACAATAAGGACCCGTGATTACTGAGAGCAGATTTTAGACTAATGCTTCTTTTTGCAGCACCAGCTCCCATTCAAACCAAACACAGCTTTGCCACTGATAATTATCACCTCCCTCAAATGTCTTGTTTGCTAACACTGGACTACTCATATCTGCTTTAAATCATTGGTAACCATTGCACATCAACTCCTTTAATTTAGTTTTGGTGATTTAACTAGGGCTCAGACTCAAAGGAATTAATGACATACTAGCTTTTCCCCCAAAGACCTGGATAGGAAATTTCAAACATAAGTTTACAAATGAACAAAATGTGAATTCATTACTTCATCATTTTGAACTTTCCACTTTAACAGACTAATGAATAAAAACGGAAATTTGTTACATCTCCTTAGCAGGTTTGCTTTCTACGGAAAAAAATTAACAGGAACACCATATTGCCCAGAGATTCTATTTTCACCATCTTTGTTTTCTTCATTTTGAAGGTGACAAGCTGAAGACATTCCTAAGGAAAGCCTCACCCCTGCTATTCAGCAAGACCATGAGCATTCTGAACCTTTGAAATCAATGGAAATGGGAAATCCTGAGCATCATTCACAGCTACCCTCAATCAAGTGAAGTGCTATTTGCAAAAATTAGAGGTCTAAATTTTTGAAGGTATGCAAATGGTACACAAAACTAAATGTTGATTCTGATCTTTCTATGCCTGTTAGTCTTCCTGGAGCCAAGGGGCACAGGAGACACAACCACATATTTTTAGGAGTCTGTATCTTAGCCTTTTATAGTGGGGTTCTTCCACTTTCATTTTTTGGATGTAAAGTGCTAAAATCATCACCTTCTCTTTTAATGCCATAACACAGTGAAAACCATAGGGATTATAGCTCTTTTCCCCATTTTTATTTTGCCTATAGCAAGTACTCACTTAAATTAATGATTATTAAATTACCTAATGTAGATTTTTTACATTAAGGTATTCAGATAAGTAGATTATCAAAATTATATCAATTAAAGCAATTATTAAAATCACTCAAATTTTAATTTAAAATCTCTGATTCTGAATTTTAACAATACATCAGGAAAGATTTAATAGACACATAGGAAAAGGAGGCACAGAGCTTCTTCAGAGAAATATGCAAGTATATCTTAGTTCTAAATGTCACCCTTTTTCATATACAGATTATATTCTCTGGCAGGAAAGAACTAGCCATACAGAAATGAGTGACCTGATTGATTACTTATCTTGTGAAAACTGCTTTTTCTCTATGTCCACTAATTTACACAGGAAAGGACCACTGACTACTCTGAGCTTTTTCAGCCATCCACAGAAATGAGCCCAAAAGGGACCACAGGCACCTTACATCTGTTCCCAGAGCACTGAGGACACCAGCATTTCTGGGAATGAAGTCTCTTGTGTTAAGTGGATTTTTAGTACTTTATGCCAAGGGAATATCTCCAAAACATGTTTTTGTTTTTCAACTGGGTTTCTTTCTTAAGTTTGGCTTTACCTCAAGACATCACAATTCCAAAATTCATGTAAAGATGAATACATGCTCCAATGCAGATGACTTGAACAGAAAAGCCGTGCTTCCCTGGCAAAGTTATGAGGTATCTTAGAAGACACGGTCAGTTTTTAGCAGAGAAAAATATTTATTGAATTCTACCTTTTCACAGAGGGAAAGCACAGTCCCAGCTTGGATTATTGCAACCTGCTCTTCATTTCTCAAATTCTAAAATACAAAAAGATGCATTTTAAATTGGATTAAAAATTCATCTTTTAACACAAGCAGTAAGTTTTAACTGTACTTTAAAAAATAAATCAGATATAACATTTAGGATTATAGACATGACTAAAAAGGATCCCGTGACTGAAAGTATTGAAGGTTAAACCAGGAGTGCTTAGTTCCACTCTGTTTCAGCCTACCAGCCCCACAACACTTTCAACAGATCATTCAATGAAAAAGATCATTCAATGAAAATTAAGTGGTTTCAGTCAGAGATTTTGCAATTTTTTTCCTATTTTTGCCAGTTCACTGGACTAAGCCCTGCAGCAATTGAATCTCCCCTTCATGCACTTCAGACTTCCAGTTAAAGAAAACAATGGAAAGAGTAAGTATCATAGAAACCTCCACAGGACTTGCAACATAACATGCAAATCTAGAACTTAAAACTAGTATTATACAGACCCCAATCTGTTAAATCTAGCTATAACCCGGACTCAGCTTCCCGGATGTTTCTGACCCAAATGTGCAACCAAGATTTTTACACTGTGTTTAGCAATAAAGAGGAAAAAGGGGAGATAGTTATCCTTGCCTTTCTCCCAGAAAATCCACTCCTGGCAGTGACAGCCTTCACAGCAGAAGGTGCTACTATTACTACTCAGGAGGGATAATTCACAAGCAACTTGGTCTGGCTTTGACTTCTGGTTTGTATCTTTTCAATTTGCCTATTACAGTGCCTTTTTTCCATGTCATTCAATCAAAATCCTACCTTAAAAAAATACACCTTGCACAACCACCAGTTTAACTAAAAAATTTCATGTTGTAAAAGCAGTTCCTAACCATTCATATTTTTTATACAAATACAGGCATATAAAAATCATCCTGTGCATTGTCTTGGATGTCAGTATCTGCTGTGGGAAAAAAAATGCTTTAAATTAACCATGAAACTGAAGGTACATTTAAAAGTAAAAAATTGTTACCCCATTATCTCCAAGAATATCTAGCTTCTTCATAAGTTCAGATATATTCACGTCCTGAAAAAGATGTTCAACACTTACTTTTTATGAAGTAGGTGAGAAACAGTTTTTATATGCTACATTTTATGTACCCGTTATTCACTTCTGCATCCAAAAAGACTTCAAATGTAAATAAGTGAAACATTGGTTTTGCATCACAATTACAAAAGGATTACTGGTACTTTCAAAGACAAAACCAAAAATCACTCTCAATTGTAACAAGCAACCCGGATGTCTCTGCATGAGGGCAGAATGTTCCTGTATCATTCACACTTATCTTCCGCTAACGTGTGTAGAGGAAAGATCAAAACTGATAAACAGGCTTAAAAGACTTAAAGGGCTTTAAAAACTTTTTTTTGTTTGTTTGGAGTGGAGCATCAACCACATCAAGCTACAGAAGTTAAAAGGACAGAGAGCATGAACAAATAATTGCTAAGAAGGTTTGCTGTGTAGTTTGCTTTTTATTTTCTTGGTTAAACAAAATCATGGAGTTTCAAATCAGCCTTACAGTGGCAGAAGGAAATGTGCACAGTGGGCTGAACATGCTCCTCCAAATATTATCAGCTCATAATCATCTTTCTGATTAGAAAGCCACATCTTGCTGTCACTCAGCTCTCAGAAAACAAACTGAACAATCTATCCTTATTAAGGCTCAGCCACTGAAATACAGAAGACCACTCCTCTGATTCAAAAGAGAGAGGAATAAATTCATGGAATCACAGCATCATAGAATATGCCGAGTTGGAAGGGACACATCAGGATCATTGAGTCCAGTTCCTGGTCCTGTACAGCACCATCCCCAAGTGTCACACCATATGCCTGAGAGCAGTGTCCAAACACTTACTGCTCTGTCAGGCTTGGCGCTGTGACCACTGCTCTGGGGAGCCTGTTCCAGTGCCCAACCACCATCTGGGTGAAGAACCTTTTCCTGATAAAATTCACATGATATCTGTATTTAACACTGTGCCAGGGTCCATTCCTAGGGCCAGAACTCTATTGAAGTTTAAAAAGTTGTTGGAAAGGGTCATGGAACTGTTTAACCAGTGGTAATCACATTCTCCTGATCTAGCCCAAGTTTGGTCTTCAAGTTAACATGGACCAGGGATCATTCCCATTGACAGCTTGTATGCAGCCATGCTATTTGAAGGCAGGAAGCCTTGAGAGCATGGGAACAGACCAGTTCATGTTAGTCCAAAACGCTTAATACACATACATAAAGCAAAAGAGCCTTGTTAAATGATGCCACCCTCCACTTCTACTCATATTCAGCACTTAGAAAAGGCCAGCATCACAGGGCCATGTGTTGTGTTCAGGTTGTTCTATCCTGAGAAGTCCCCTCCCTCCTTTCCCAAAAACTTCAGGGGTGTTCCCAAATGCTACATGAACTATTTAACTGTGCATATCACTAACTAGAATGGTGCAGATCATAATACACTTGTGTTTGGATCAATGTTAAAAACAAAACTGTTGATTATGATCAGTATTGACAATGCTGAACAGAAACATCTTTACCCCACCAGTAAAACTAATGAAGAACGGAATTTACTGAAACTAAGTTCTTGCATCTATTGAGCCAGAAATAATCATTCTAATTAATTTATTTCCATATGATGCATAAAGGAAGAATCAGAAACCAAATCAGATTTTGCATCATGCTGGAATCTACATTGCTACTGATGGCTAATAATTTTGAAAAACACTGAAAACAGATAAAAGGTCAACTATTTCAATCTGCCCATATTAGGTGACTGCCCCACCTTCCATGTAAACAAACTGAAAGGCAATTCCTGGAAAAGAATCCACCTGTGAAAGCATATCACAGATGACAATGGAAAAATATAGGAATTATGGATTCTGGTACACTGTACCTGCTACAGCCAATATGCAGATTAGAACAACAGATAAGCTAAAAGCAGGTCTGGCTCTATTCATAGCTAATATGCTAACGGATGACTCTTGGTGTGGTTTGGGAGATGAGTATCCAACCAAATCTCTAGGTAAGAATCATCCTTTAACTTTTTCTTTCAGACTACCCAGCTTCCTAAAAATATGCAGCCAACAATTTCAGTTTAGTTCCTCTAGAGATCATACTGTGCTCATTAAAGCACTGAATAGCAACAAGCCTCCTATAAGAGGACTTGTAAGCACAACTAAAAATATGACCATAAATCACTAGTGAGTGGCACTGAGATTATGCTTTAGTTACATGTAGAAAAGTTATTCTGGACTGTTGTGCAACATTACTGACAACACAAGTCTGAATTCAATCTTAAGTGAACCAGCATGAAAATCAAGTTGCACAAATAGCCTGTTTGGGGGGAACAGGAGTGAAAAGAGTAATTCTTGCTTCCTTATATCAGAAGCTAATGAAGGGAGGTCCTGATGATTATCTTGTTCTTGTTCTAAAAGAGTTCCACCTATCTGGATGAGTTTTGGAACAGGAACCTCATGCTTTTGAGGCCCTGCCCTTGGCAAATAACTTAAGCATATTCATTAAACAAACAAAAGGCTTCACTAAATTGGGTGTAAAATAAGAACTGAATGTCATATTTCTGAACTTAGATGAAGACATTTAATATCACGAACCATGTAATGTAGCAAGCCTGACAATGAATCACATTAACATCCACATTCTTCCCTAGACCAAATGTAAATTATCTTGATTGACCAGCCCTCAGTTTCACTGAGGAACTCCTGACAGATGACCAGAACATATTCTTACGAAACCGTTTCCCCAGTAGAAAATATCTTATCTTACTAAATTTATTTTTTCACATTTTCTTCCCTGGTAAGTGTCAAACCCTTTGTCTGGATATTAGCTTGGTCAGTCAGAAAGGGTTCCTAGCCATCCAACTGTTTCTAGTGCTCTGCATATACCTTTATTCCTTCCTGATGGCAGAACAGTTGAAGTGCACTTCCATTGTTTTCAGGGAAGGTGGTTATATGAAGATTAAATGCTGGCGACCTTCGTTCTCTCTCCTGAGGAAAGATTTGTTTAAAAACAACATTTGTGATTATACATTGACATTTATTCCCCACCTTCACAACACATACTTGTACATTAAAAAGGCAAATTCCTGCTCCCATTCCAAATCTATGGTATCTCCTCTTACTTTTACCATATTTGAAGAATTTTGGCTAAATAGAAAAACAGTGTTAGCTGCCAGCTGATTCCATGCACACAGTTTCTGCAAAGTTACCTGACGCTCCCCAGCTGCAGAACCTTTGCAGCAGTGACCCTAATTGACTGGAGCCCTAAAATACTCTGCAGGTTTTTATGTTGATTATAACCTTATTTAACTACTGTTTTCTTTCACGGAACAATAAAACAATTTAGAAAGAAGAATCTGCAGAAAAAAAAATTTAAACTCCATCATGAAATAGTATTATTGAAGATTTTCTCACTGTAATTAAACCTGTGTGCCTACTCCCCATTTATTCTATAGTCTATCTTCCTATTAGAGCATTTAAAATCCCCATTCATATTCACTGCACAACCTAGGATGTCAGAATATGCTGAAAGGCAACACTATTCTACAGTTATGATGTTCTTTGTGCCAAAACTAAAAATTATGAATTCCCTTCTATCTAAAGCTATAGTATATCTAAAACTTAGTCTATATACATGACTTCCATGCATTTCTTCAAAATCCCGACCTATTATTCCTTCAGAAGGCAGAAATAACATAAAATAATAAACAAGCAATTTTACCTAAATTAAATATTAATGTGCCTGTGAAAAACGACTGGACTGAAGGCTCTGCACAACCAAGGCACTGAGTCTTACTCTGAATTCTCTCCGGCCATGAGAACATGAGCAAGAAACACCAGATTTCATCTCCATATTACAAGGGGACACTGTGGCAACATGAGCTTCATTTTCTGAGAGGGAGCACTACTACGAATATTTTAGTTCCTATGACCCTCCATGTATTACTCCATTTTCTAAATCACAAATGAGGTGCTTTAATTGATACAGCAAGCAGGCTGCATCCATTCACTTAAGCAAGTTACAAAGCATGGCAAATCTTGTTCATTAACTAGGTTAAACCTAATTTGAAACTAAAATGTAGAGAGAAAAAAAATCTCCATAGTGTATGCATTTTTCCCCCTCAGAGGTTTTATTTTAGACAATATTAACATCACCAGTCTAATTCTGAAATGGGCTTAGATAATGACTTAGCTGTTGTAAACCAAAACCAGAACTTTAATTCTTATCAAAATTCAGTTATGATTTTAGATACTGTTAAAAATTCATCAGTTGCTATTGCATTCAACTCACCTAAACTTGCTTTCTTTAATTGATAAATAAATGATTGTGTTTTATACTTTACCTAATTTTCATCTGAAATAACTGCTCTAAAAAATACCGTCTTGCTTACCAGAAGAATTGATGGTTTTCCTAAAGCACTGCATTGTCAGTCACATTTGTGTCTACATGCTTGTCTACCAGGGAAAAACCTTTTCTTGCAATCACACAAAAATACTTCCATTGTTATTCTGTGAAAGAAGTTTTCTAAGCTTTTGCACATGACAAAACCTGACATGACATACTGAGCTCTTTTTGATGTGATTCTTCCATGTGAAAAATACATTCACGAAGGATGTATTGAAGAATATTGGTTAGTTTCCTAAGAAATCTTTTTTGGGTAGTTTTACTTCTAAGAACACCCACACTTTAGGAAGCAGTTTCTAGTGCAACTGCCAATTCAAATGCTAAATTTTTCTATATTTTACTTTACAGTCCTTTAATATAAAGATATGTATTAGAAAGCATATTTATTTTTCTGAACATCTTCTGAAATTCTAATAACCTAAATTCGTAATTTTGAATATAATGGGCTACGACATCAAAACATATGGTTGATAAAGGATGAAAAAAAGATTAAGAAATGTCAGACAAAAAGAACATCCACATAACAGGAAGACATGACATTTTCAACTTTATCAGAGAAGCTACACATGCCAAGATATTTGGTGAAACGTGCGGGGTGATAAAAATGGAGGAGTGACAATGACAGGTTTCTTGCAGAGTTTATTCTTAGCAGTGTTAAGAATGCTGGTGATCTTTGAAACTGAACAATGTGTCATCAGGCAATACGACCATGTGACAACTGTGCATCACATGCAGCTCCTTTAGTGTTACTAAATTCCACACAAGCCCAATTTGTGAGGGGATGAGAACTGTTGCTTTCTACTGTAATCACAGGCTACATGTTCAAAGTGTTAATAACAAATAATTTTGCTTTATTTCATTTATGCAAAATATAGAATACGTTTGCTATAGGCAACATATTAGTTTCACATACAGAAGTTGTATTTGTGCTTCACCACTTTTCTTTGACATTGCCAGACGTTTGGGGTTTTTTTCATTTTTCATTGACTGAAGCCAATTATTTCCAGTCCATGACCACTTTAAACCATGAGAAAATGGATTTAAGGTAAGAGGAATTCTTTGGAAGCTGCTGTCAAAATGTGTTCTTTTTAAGATAAATTTACTTCATATGAATGTTGTCAATTTTAAAACAATGTAATTTAAATCAATTATACATTGATGCGATGGATGTGTCAGATCTTTAGTCAGATCACTGCATGCAAGATGTGAGAAGGTGTGTTAATTTAATCAATGCCAGCCAAGGCTGTAGTATACATACCAAGTGATTTCACATGCAGGAAAGGAGCAGTTATGGAAATGAAACAAATAAAAAAGGCAAAATATTGCAAAACAAAATATTTTATTAGATGAAAACCAAACTATATGCAATTTATATTAGCTATATTACATCTTTATAAACATTAGTGAGCATTCTCTCCAAAACATATTAAGGCAGTGGCATCAATTTCATTATCCCAAGATACAACATTTAAAAAATAGATACCTAAGTGACTTCCCTTAAACATGCACCAGACATCAGTAATCTTTACAGGAATTTCAGCTTGGGTTCAAACATAATTTCTGCTCCATTTGAGAGTTTGCAACAGAGAGAATCTCTTACTTCAAGCTCTAGCACTCTGAATTCTAACAGCTCATTCTGGTCTTTTGCATCTTGCATCTCATTCTTCAGCTGATGCTCTTCTTGTTCCATTCTGTAAATCTGTGAGATAAATACAACGTGGTAACACCCTGTAAGCACTAGAAAAGATACTGCACAGAGTTATAAGCCGGGGTTTAGACAAAACTGTTAATTATTTCCATTTTTCATGACACATCGATAGATAAAAGATAAAAAAGGAACATCACATCAGAAGGTTTTTCTGAGAACTGTCAGCAGAAAATGGTCAATGTTCTCTTAGACTAATAATCTGGAAGTAGCATAAAAGTGATATCAATATTTTATCTAAATAAGTTAAGCAGAAGTTTTATTTTAAAATCCAGCAAATGAAACTGAATTACATTAACATTTGGGTAGACTGTTCTCATTGTCTTTGCCTAATTAGACATCTAATTTTTACAGTATATGAAAGACAACAATGGAGTGGTTTTAATGACTACTTTTTAATTTGCCAGAATTTTGCCTTGGGGCACTAACAATGACAAAATAGAAATTCAATACTGGCTATTAATTATGCCAACTAATAGCTTTGGTCTACTGTCTAGTTTAACTGGGAAATCTTTTTTCTTTGTTTGAAACTAAATAGAAGTGTAACATCTGGCATAATGTACTTTAACATTTATAGTGCCCATGTAAGTGTCCAAATAAATTAAACCTGGCCGTAGCTACTTTTAGTCATGATTTTTTATTTGGTTATCTTATTCCTATTATATTAATATTAAGCTACTAATTAACAAAATTAGTTCTTTGACTTCCTGAGTGAGAGCCAACCTTCCCACCGCTATCAACGAAGAAAAAGGCAGATGCTCAGCTCTGAGTATCTCAGAGAGTTAATACAATAAGCATTAAATCACTCAGTATTACTGAACGTGTGGAAAAGCTATAAAAAGGTTGAAGGGAGCAGGCAATTTTGTTAGTGGTCAGGACAATAATAATCTTTGTGTAACTGTATTTTGTTGGACACTAGAAACATCAGCCAGCTTGGGATCTACTGGTGGCTATACATGTAATTCCACAATAAAGAACAGCCTCAATTCCTGAAGAATATGAGGGTGTATCGGTACTTTAACCAGAGACTTTTATTTGAATTTCTGTTTCTGGCAAGAAATAAAGCAATTTCATGTGTTGATTTTATAGTACTTAGTGCATTCAATTTCTTTTATGATAAAGGGCAACAATGGTGAAAGTATTCTCACATACCTTCTCTAGTAGCTCCTGATTTGTTCTAATTAACAGCTGCTTTTCTTCTACCCATTTTGAATCCTGTGAGGAAGAAGAGGATTAAAACTGCATATGTTTTTAAACAAGACAAATGAATGACCACAATAACTAGAAGACTTCAGACATCATTGTACCTTCAAGTATAAAATGGTCACACACTGAAAAATAAAGCTATCATAAATTTCAAGGATGTACTGCATTTTATACTGCAGTGAAAATAAAAGTTCTTTCATTTCCTGTAGCAGTCTTTTGTTTCCTAGTATGTTCCAGCTAACACGTACTTTAAAATCTTTACATGTAGCAATTGTGGGTCACCACAGTTACATACCTTATGCCATTTTAAAAACATTTATTTACTCAGCTGAACTCAAAACTATTGCTTTCCACTGCAAAGGTTTGGGAACTTTCTTGCAAAATCATCCATTTTAAGTGCTGCAATGCAAATCCAAAGGGAGAAAGGGAAGAAAACCTTTTAATTACCCCAAATGATCATAAAAAAGCTTCAGCAATATAAAGTTAATTACCCTCTGTTAAAAATCTGAGAATCTGGCTAATACACAGTGTTTGTGACAAGAAATTCAAGGCTGTGGAGGAAGGGAAGTGATGCAAGAGATTGTATACTCCATTTGGGAGCTGTATTTCTAATTAATCACTTGTTCCAAAATACTTCTTTCCTTTTAGGTTTCCCATGGCTTCAAAAGGCCTCATCAAATATCCTTTTCAAGAACCAAGCTACAAAAACTCATGGCCAGCCATAGCTGGACATTCAGATTTAATGGATTATAATAGCCAAATTTGCTCCCGTTTTTCCTGTAGAGAGAACTATTTACATAACCTTCCTCATGCTGCTCTAAAAAGTTTAATAAAACACTATCCAACACTTAATATGCCATACTAATTCTAGATCAAATTATCTTCTAGATTCAGGGGATGATTTATTTAAAATCTAAATGCCTTTACTAACGTATTAAGGACGATGCATTCTTTTTCAGGAAGGTATTTGCACATTGATCAATACACAAGGAATCAATGAAATTTGGATATCCCAGTCCATCAAATATCCTTGAAATGTCAATCTAAAGTATTATGATGCTACATTTCCTCCAATTAGCATTTTTTTTTAAAGTTTTGTTTTTCTACCTACTGTCCACTTCAATTTCATATTCTACTGTTCTTTCTCTTTTTTACACTCATACACAAAAATGCATTTCATGTAATAGACAAGCTCTTCATGGTTACGATGTTGTAAGAAAAACATATTAAAATGACTACTGAAAAGGTATTACACTAGTCAAGAATTTTTGAGGCAAGTGAAAGAAATGTTGAAAATAAAATCTGGTATCTAGTTTAGTATTTAATGAGCATTTTACTAAGGTCAAGGAATGAACAAAGAGTTGCACGCACAGACTTAGGGTGGATATCCCAGTGCATGGATATGGTAAACATACCCACATGGTAAGGTTCAACAGCTATGTCAGACCTGAAGCTTCAACTACTCCAGTTCACACGGTAGAAAATAAAGATCAATCTGCTCTACTGATAATAAGTTTCTGCGTCTTTCCTGATGGAGTCCAACTACACTTTCTGAGAAAACCTGAACTCCAGCAGAATTATATTTACACACCAGATCACTGAGACAGTTGAGCATTCATCCATCTGGCTCATTATATACTCCAATACTTTTAGATTTATTATTTACCATTATTAATAATTTTTAAGAATTTCTTCACTTAATATAAAGTTTCTTATGCATGCACTTCAATGTACCTTGCAGAAATGGATTATTAGTTTTGTGTTACTTCTAGGGGAATACTGACAGGTCCAGCCAGAAAAGAGACTAACAAAAGCCACTGACAGTTACTTTGAAATTACACATGAATCATTATAAACCAAGCTTCATATAATTTTTTAACAATAAGCTTCTAATCTCATGCTCTGAATTTGACTTCAGGAAAATTGTAAAGCTCTTTTCTGTTTCCTAAAGCTGTAAAGTAAGACTAAAATTTCCTGGAATAATACACTTGGATCTTTTGATTCATTATTTCCTTTACAAACACACTTTAGGGGCTGGCTCCCAGAACAAACATTTCACAATTATTATTAAATCATCATCACTACCACGACCATCTAAATGACAAAGTAATAATAGTTTTTTAAATAAATCACATAGTGCACAAAGAATTCAGTTTATCATCACAACCATTTATTTTGATGAATGTAAATACTAACAGGTCAGGAGAACCAGGCAGGTGCTAGAGCTCCCAGGAAGACATTGTGATCTCCTCTGTGGAGAGCTAATGCTCAGTGTACAAACCAGCCCACTAGAAACAACATCATAGTGCTCCTTGTCACATCCCTGTTCACCTTCTTAGGATCACTAAGAGACACAAAGTTGAAAATGTGGTT
This sequence comes from Gymnorhina tibicen, assembly GCA_013399875.1. Classification (NCBI taxonomy): domain Eukaryota; kingdom Metazoa; phylum Chordata; class Aves; order Passeriformes; family Artamidae; genus Gymnorhina; species Gymnorhina tibicen. Next base: position 412,692 of record VXAZ01005920.1, on the reverse strand, counting down.
CTGAATCTCAAAGTGATAACTAATTAAATTCTAATTTCCAGATACACCTTTTTGACATAACACTCTTGAAAATAGATTCATTTATCTATTTACATACACAGTACTTACATTACACACTGTAATAGTCAACTGTTTTGTTAACTTTTCAACTACACAGAAATGTGCCCACAACATCTTTCTCATCAACACACCACAATAGCAGAAGTAGATGCTTGAGAGGTCTTTGTTTTCATTTGTTCCTCCAGAAGTTCAGTGGGCTGTCGTTTTTAGATTGATCACATATTCTCAATTTTTAGTAGTACTGTATTTACATGGAATTCACTAAGCGGATTGCAATTTGTGTGGAAGCATAAATTATTTTTGTTCTTAATTTGAATATGGTCCCCAAACCTTTGTATTTACACAGAATCTTACAAAAAATTCTTCTTACAAGAATAAACCATAAAAATAGTGTTATCATTCATTTGGCATTATATGTAGGCTGGTTCTGTTCACTGCTACAGGATCATCAGTCTTTGAAATGTAAATCTATAGCTAGCTCTATCTTATTTTTTTACTATAAGCCACCTGCAATCTTAAATCTTATTTCAAATAATAAAGCATAAAATAACATCTCCCCAATTCCTAGTGTGTGTTCTAGCAGTTATACAAGTGAACAACTTGCAAACGCATGCTCATAACTCTTAATCAGACTTCCTGAGGGCCCAAGACAATATTAAATATGCATCAGTAGACATATCTTTGGTGAGTATTTACATATATTAAATATACTGAAGCATAAGGCCTGATTTTACTTTGTGTGACGGTTTGGGAATCTGAAAGCAATTGGCTCCTCTGAGGCTTTAAACCCAGGAGAGTAACACCACAAGTGGCTTCCAGTAACCTGACAGGCTCAGTGTGCACATCTCTAGTGTGTCTGAAAGCTAAGGTTTTTTTACATTTTTCTTTGGTTCACACCAAAATTATTCTCCAGTGCAAATATAGAATATTTATTTTACTAGAATTTATAACAAATACTTACAAAATGGAAAAGAGAAGACCAAATGACAATGGGAACAGAATGTGCATGTATACATGGTTATTTTGATACTATGCTTTAGTGTATTATGTGTTAGAAAATGAGTCTGTAATGACATTTTCTTACACTGCAAAATCCTTTCCTTTATTTAAGCAATCTATTGCTGCAGTAGCAATTAAGCTGCGTCATTCACACCAACACACCAGTAAGCAGCGAAGATGGCAAGGGCACCACTGCATGCAGCGGAGAAAATGATGTGGTAGAGGACACTGAGAGAGCCTTTTACCTGTCCTTTCTCGATCAGAGCTTTCTCCAGGTCCTCAATTTTTGCCTGACACCTGAGAAGATCAGCTTGCAGTTGTTCACGAGTCTGGGGGAGGAAGAAATCAAAAGTAAAGATATTTTCTACTGCTTTATGGGCTATCCAGTCAGCTTTAAATGTTTTTCATTAAAATAGTTGCTTTTGTGTTTGTTACTAAATATTTGAAGCTGTCAGTTTAACAGGACTTTTCCTTCCTAGCCTAAAAAGATGTTAACATCACATATTCAGTGACAAAGTTCTTACCAGGGGAAGAAAAAAATAAATTTAGAAACTGAAAGAGCTCTAAGAAGCTATTCATAAACTTTAGTAATTTAAGGCAACTGGGGAGAAAGGGACAAGGGAGAAAGAGAATTGCATTAAGCACTGAAAAAGGCTTTTAGGTAAATAAAATATATTGACCCAAAATAATTTACATATCCCATAAAGAGCATACACTGGTCAGTTTTCCTCATCTACACAATTATGACAGTCAGCACTACACTACAGCAGGTACTACCCCTAGGTTCAGTGATGCCCTAAAAGGGACTGGATCCTACAAGGCAGTAAACAAAAAGAATATAAAATAAAGCATGTTTCTGGAGACCCTCAGCCACTGAGGCTCCTTGAGCTACTGCAAGTACTTTTCCCACCCCACTTCAGGTACTTTTTCACCCAACCAGTTTAAATATTCCTTCAGGGATTTCCTCCTGCATCTTTTCGTCTTTGGGTCCCTGTTTACCTTCAGCATCATCTAAAAGTAATAGGAAATGTTCATCCCACCAATATAAACCATGTAAAAAGCTACTTTCTGACTCACTCGAGATGGATTTGCAGGGATGTGAGAAAAAACCCAAAATGCCACTAAAGAGAAATAGCAACAATTTCCCAGTCTACAAAAAGTACAGTCTGCAAATGCCTGCCAAATAAAATTTTTAAAAGCCACGAAGGCAAAGAAAATATATAATGGCTTCTCATAATTGTCAAACAGATGACTGCCCCTGAAATCTTACTCTAATAGTAGATGGAATTACGCCACTCATCCTAATTCTATCTTGAGAAGTGATCTCTAAAGTCTTTATTGCTTTCCTTGGCTAAGTGTCCTACTTAAAAAGAGAGTGTCAAAACTGACTAGGCTTTTGTAAGATGCTGAGAACTCTGCACATAAAGCCATAAAGCAGTAATTCTACATTATAAGAACTATTATTTCACAGAAAAAAACCTAAAAAGATGTTTAACTTGGTTGAATCCTTTCCCAGCAGTAATTTCTAAACACATTAAAATCATTGTCCTTCTGCATTATTTGCAATACACTGCAGTGGCACAGTACAGTGAAGGCCAAAAGTAGCAAGGCAGTAACATGTAATAATTCACAGTCTTTAATATGTTTCTCCATTTTTGGGGTTTGAGGAAGTTGTAGAGGGAAGAAGGTGAGGGTTTTTTTAACTGCTGGCTCATGTTCAACTTGGTGTCCATCTGGAGCCCCCACTTCCTGTTGTGCAAAACTGCTTTCCAGTGAGCCAGAACTAAGATTTGGGTTAGATTTTTGATTCAGATTTCAGTCAGCTTTTTAATATATGATGAAAGTACCTAAGTACTTGTAACAATGTATCCTGTGATTCATTTAAAATCCCTCACGTTACTATGTTACTATCCAAATTGCAGGTTCAAATGGGTTATCACTCTCATAGCATAGAAATCTTTAATATATTACACATGCTAGAATAAAGTATAATGACACCTTTGTTCTGATTGCACCAGACAAATCTAAACTGTCACCTTACTGATGATACCCTCTAATCCTCAAAAACACTGGGCTTTGCATCTCACTGACCTGCAAAGATACCTCCTGCCATACAAATTGCTTCATACTTTTCTATTATTTCAGAGTTAAAGGAATTTCAGCTAAAAAATTACCCTTGCTTCTCTCTCTGCATCCAGGGTTCCACCAACTTGTTCTTGGAGCAGTGCATATGCTCTTTGCAAAGCTTGATATTCTCTTGTTAGCTGGCAAAACCTGAGTTCAGCTTCTTCTTTGGGCGTGCTCTTAATGAAGAGGGGGGAAAAGTGGGTTTGTATAAATATATACAATGGGTTTGTATAGAAGACAGATTCACAAATGTAACAAGCAACACAACTCATACTAAATCTCAAAGTTTAATAAAGGTATAAAATCCTAAAACAAGTGGAAAAGAAAGTAAGGAAGGATGATGAGTAACTGTGTCTACCACACAGTTTAAGGCCAGTGTAAATTACCATATGAGGCAGCAATGTATAGAAATGGGAAAACTCTCTGGAGAAAGATGAAACAGTTTTGTGCAGCACTGTCTTCACCAACTACAGAGCCACAGGGGCTTCAGGAGGTGTTCATTCTATTTCTCATGCAGTCCATCCTTCCCTCCTTACACTTTTCCCTATAGTGCCAGGGTAAAGCACACTGACACAGAAGTTGCATTTCAAAAGCCATACGGTATTTTCTTAAATTTATTCTTTTAGTATCAAGTATTTTCAAAGCCTTTATTTTCTTTGAATTCTGAGCCACCAATTTAACACTTATAAGGTCTTTCCCATACTGCTGAGGACAAGAAATGTCCTTCACTTTAATTAATTTTTGCTCCAGGAACTCAAGTTCTAAGGAAAAGAGATTAAAATACTATTAGATATTAAACCTAGGAAAAAAGGAAGCTTCTTCTGACTGAGGAGTATTAGGCAGAAGTTAGTGAACAAGAAAGAAAGATGAAAAAGAGCATCTAATTCGTGCTTTGTCCTCACGCACGCAATCTTCCAAAGTAGGCCAGCAGCACTGTATATCACAGAGCTGAGACAACAAATGTCACTGGGTATTTACTACCTATGATCATTTAAGCCTTCATGAATTGCAAAGGCCTCTCTGTGAGCAAAGAAAGAAAATCCTGATTGTATCAAAACAGTCAAATAAATTATAAGGTTGAAAGGCAAACTATTGTCTAGTAAGTATTGACTTTTGGCAAAGCAGTGTGCCTATTCATTTTCTTCTGACTAGTAAGAAAGAGTTTGAGAAAAACAGTTGTATTTCTCAGCCCAATATCTGTCAAATTTGTCAGGCAGAGTATTACCTTATGAATTTTATTGCGAAGTGTGTGTGTTACCAGATTTGAAAAAACCCAAAGGAATTCTCTGCCAAATTTTTCACAGTTCATGTGGTAGAATAGCTGAATAGAAGTTTATATTTATACTTCAAGAGGTAGAAAGAAGAACTAATCAGTTTCTACTTACATCTTCCAAATCTTCTTCTGGTGTTGCTGGTGTCCTGTCTGTTTTATCTGTGTTGTATGAAGTTACAGATGACGTTTCCGAATCAACAGATTCTTCATCAAATCCAAAAAACGTCTCCACAACATGCCTCTGAAAAATTAGGTTTTCTTAGTTACTAGCAAAACAGATGAAAAGCCCCAATGACCCAGTAAGCAGTAACCAAGGTCTTCTCCGATGATTATTTTAGTATTTAGGAAGAAAGAAAGGTTCCATTATAAACTCTTGTTCTCTGATTAAATGAGCTACTTTTTCAACATCATTTGTGTAAGAACCTCCAAGAACTGAACTGCACACAGCACAGAGATGAGGTAAATGCCAACAGAATAATGCTTTAGCAAAACTATAAAACCTAACTACCAAAATCACACAAGTCTTACAAGATTCACAGTAGAGAATTCCAGTATCTGTTCAGAAGAAAGTAAGCCAGTACAATGGAATATATAAGATGTGCAATCAAAAGGAAAAAAAATTCGGGAGATCAATGTGGAACAAATTTAATTGCTCATACTAATTGCAAAAAGAAAAAGAAAGAAAGAAAATCTATTTTGGAAAACCCTACTTAAAAGTATAAATTAATGCCTACCATTTATTTTTTCAATATCATCATTCTCTTTTTTTTCAAAAAGTTTGCTCCAATACTATGTCTAACCAAAAAGACATGTCTAGGGAAAAATAGCATTTCACAGCAGATTTAAAAAATTTTACACAACATTATCAATTAAATGCATGCTTAGCGAAAATTAGTAGCCAGTGGAAGTGAGTACAATATCAGTTGTGAAAAATGTGATTTTTTAATATAAACATACTCATAGAAAGCAGCAAATTTCCATGGAAATTCAACTGTTAAAAAAAAAATTGCTTATAAATGTAACTAAAAAACCCAGGTCTTTAACTGTTATTAATCAGTAAAAAGCATAACTTTTTACACCACACAAGTATTCTAATAATCCAACACAATTTCAGAGAAGCAAGAAAATTGAGAATATTTTTTAAAAGGGTGTTGCTGAAAAACGGAGTCAGGTTATGAAGCAGCCTAGACAGGGAGGCTAGTGGAGAGAGGTGGCTGTAAGAAGATGAACAAAGATCTGTCTATCCATCTCTATATGTTTTGCCACTGCTTGATACTGAAGCACAGATCTTGATGTCACAGTTTGTTGTTTGGGTTTCTTTCAAATATAAATCACAGGTTGTCTATGAGAAGATAATAGCTTATTCAATAAACAGCCATAAGGATTTAAAAAATTGTCAGCTGTTATTAATTCCGAACATCACAAATCCTATATTTCAGCAGAGCCAAACTGCCTGAGTGGAATTGTGATCTATCAATTTAATTTATGATACTGAAAGGTTTTATCTGTAATGCCCTATCTCATGATGATTTCCAAATACTTACCTTTCCCTGCAGTTTTCCACTTACCTAACTTCAGAGATTTTTCCAGTATATCTACATAAGTACTGTCTTCTCTTTCTCCCAAAGCCCTGTAACGCTCACTATATTCTTTTGGCTCACCACAGCTCTCATCAGCAGTCAAAATACTCTGTCTTGATTTAAGGGGTACCAAAAATCAATCTTGTACGTGTGACTTTTTGCCTGCATGCATGACACCATGTGCTCCATTTACAGTCTGCAGCCCTGGTCACCACAGTCTGCCAGGTCACAACCTCATCACTCATAAGCTGAACAAGTCCATAATGGTTTCACAGTACAGCTAATTCCACTCAAACTGCCAAAGACAGTTTCAAGATCATGTCCTGAATCACTCAATTGCTTCACTTAAGATGAACCCTTCAAACAGTACTTTTAAAAATTTCATTCAGAAACCCAAAAAGCCATATATTTTCTAAACAGACTATGTTCATCCATATGCATGCAGATAAATATGATGCAGCACAAAAGGCAAAGAGCTTCTGAACAATCTTTAGAAACAACTTTCCTTTTGCAAACTACTAGACCACTACTTTGTGAATTCATAAGATCACAGTTACAGTGCTACAGTGCTGGAAAGACATTACTCTTTCCTCACTTGTTTAGGAAGCACTGTGATCCTTCCACCAGGCAGAGCTATGTCCAAGGTGCTTAAGACAAACAGTTCCCTGGGACAATTTAATCCTTTCACCAGTTCACCTTTCTGCCCTACTTAATAAAACAAAGGGCACAAGGAACAGGTTTAAGCTCTGTTCTAAAAATACAAAGACTTATCCAGAAAGCTAATATATTTTTTCACACTTGAATTAAAACCATTTCAGACTTCTCTTTCGTAAGTACAAAGGCTTACCACAAAAGCAAGGTATAATTAGTCCTTGGGAGACGGCCCATCCAGCTTTTTCCCTCACTGAATACTGGTTGCAGCTTACAACCATCTAACAGTAATACTACAAATAAATACTGGAGGTTGAAAACAAGGCCAAAGAAATGGTGTTACTTCAAGTTGTAAGGAAGACAAATTTGCAATCTGAGTAGCCAGCTCAACTCACTTTCCTGACTCCAAAGTGATCTGCAGATACAGTTTCATAAACAGGAAGGTACATTTCATGGAGGTAAAGAAGATGGTTGCAGGTAAACAAAACTCAAGAAATTATAATGAAAACCATATCCTCACTTGGCAGTGCAGGTAAGTTTCACTCAAAGATCCTGAGAGCAAACCCAGAACAAAACTGTACGCTGAAGTTGATACTTCTATATCCTGCTCTTCTGCCCATATCTGCCTTCCTGTGGATGGGGCTCAGAACCACCACGGGCTTTGGAGGATCCCAGCCAAGGACAAGTCCCTCAGATGACCAAAGACTGACCAAAAGATCAGCTGACCCTGCTCATGCCTCCTCCTTCAAGTGTGTTTGGCCTCAAAATGACAAACACACTTGAGCAAAGTTCAACCAAAATGCACTGTATTGTCTGAAGACCGACAAAGTGTCAAGTCTTGACTTTGAAAAGGCTGGTGGAAGGGACTTCTAAAAGATGGGGAACAAAACTCCAATTTATTATCACATGGCACAAAGAACACAGTACCACAAGGTCAGCAGCAGCTTAGTTATAATAGGATTTTTTTGCTACATCTCAGCTGTACAGTCACTTTTAGGTAACTCAGGTAAAATACGTGTCTTCCTTTAACCCTGTATGCACGTACCCACCCATGCCATTTCAAGAAGTGAAAACAAATTAGCAAAACAGCAGTGATTTTGATTTTAAATGAAGGTATGTAGGGTGGAGAAGATACTTAAAGCAATGCCATTATTGTGAAAAATACTACCTGCATTTAAACATTTCACTAGTAGCAAAAGTAGGGGAAAATAATGTGCATATATCAATAAAAAAAACCACCTGATTATTAGATGTGAGGGAATTCTGAAAAAGAAAAAACTATTTCCCATCACACTAAAAAACCCCAACACTTATAGAAGAGTTAAAAGTCAAAACATTTAAATGCTATAAAGACTGCCTGTAATATTTGGAGTTACAAGCAAACCACTTATTTTTAAGACTCCTTCCTTTTTAGAGAAGCTGTATATTTATCGTGTTGTGGAGCAGACACTTTCCATAGCAACAGAGATAATGATATTTAATTATTGTATATTACTTGCACAAGTATGAATTGCTTCATGACATAATTACAAAATAGACAGTTTTACTGTTGACCATCTAGTACCTGAAACAACCAATTACAAGAACTGTTTCACAGCAAAACCAAAACAAATTAATTCCCAAGGGAACAGCTGTAGAGACAGAAAAAAAAATAAATACTCAAAAGAAAGACATGAATCATACAGTTGTTGATAAACACTGTAATAAATAATGGAGCATCGATAAATATATCAACTCCAAGAGAGATTCTAAACATGGCTCAAAAGTTGAACCACAATGGTTTCTGAAAAGTATATAGAAATGCACAATATTCACTGGATTTTTGTAACTATATAAACTGTGTTTATTCAAGCTTCATTCAAGCTTTTTTAAAAATGGGAACATTCTCAATTAACAACTTAGAGATTCCTTTATATTGGTTTGCACATTTCTTATTTCTAAATCACAGCTTCTTAACTGAGAAAATAGTCATGTAAATTGCTGAAGAATTCTGATTTGAATTCTCATTTCCACTGACTACTGCCATGCATTTAATAGCAAGTATTTTTCATGTGGATTTATAGCAATGTTTTCACATAATTTTAAAGCAAAATTATGCATTAGGTCTTTATAACTCAGTATGAATGTTTCTACTGAAGTATGATGCTCAGTAAACATCAAAGTTTAGAATACTATAAATCAATAGTGACACATAGACTACATTATGTGAAAATTTCAATATAATCTGATTTCTCTGTTGCTAAAGTAGTTTCATTTTACATTTAAATATCTCATTTTCAGGGACTTAATCGAACATGATGAAAATGATCCAAGATATATTTCCTTGTAACGCAATCAGATGTGCTCGTCAGTAACTTCTTACCTTCATGCTTATATGTCATTTCTTGGCAGCCAGAAAAATACAGGCACACCAGAGCACAGAGGCAGAGAAAAAAAGAAAAATATAAAACAAGAAATATGAACTCCATCACACCAGTGTGCAGGCTTTCCACTACCACAAATACAGTTCATTTATTAAAGTTTAAAAAAAGGCAAAATCCATAGAGTCCTGCAGTTACCAAACAAGCGGGGTAAATATGTCTTACTTTCAAATGCATGACTCTGTCCATCATGGAATGAATGTAATTCCATTCCACATATCAAAAATAAACAAAACATTAAAAAATACTGTTTCTGAAGTTTCTTGGTTATTTCACAACAAAAATTGGAAGAACAAAATTTAAAAAGCACCTTGGAAAAAGTCAGGTACCCAAATATATAGAGTCACTACATTACTCCTCCAAACACCTTGCAAGCACAGAGGTTATAAAGCCTATCCCACTTTGCTGCTCCTTTCCTTGGGGAGCCCAAACCAGTTGCCAGCGTTGTTCCATGGACTCCTATGCCCCTTGGGAATTGAAAGAGTGCTCAGTGAAAGCTACAGTAGCAACAGTAACCTAGTGTGCCTACAAAGCTCCAGAAATAACACTGACATCTAATTACAAAAACAAAAATAAAATTAAGATTTTCAAAAGCTTCTCAGCTGAACTGATGTTCAGGACTGTAAAGGCTACTGGATCAGCCTGGCAGATCATTCACACAAGATGTCTCAAAGACGGAGAAAGGTATGCCATGGATTCTGTTCCAGATAACACAAACAACCGTCAGGAAAATACTCATTAGAAAACAACCACAGACTCATCAGAAAACAACCACACACTCTCTGCAGTCAAGACCTTTTCAGGAATGAAGGAAGCTGGAGTGTAAAAGCACCCCTTTAGGAAAATCTGCAACAGAAGATGAGTATAAATCTTCACCCTGTGCACCATGTTCCCAGTTACAAGAACAGAAAAGGAATCATTCTATACCTTCTATAATGAGCTTATCTGACCACTTTCAATAAACGTCATTCTCATGAGCTATTTCCTCTTTCACTTTGTCACAAGGAGTGGGACACATCTGGAAATAGATACAACTCCACCAGCCAAACTTGTCAATTCACTGTGTTAATGCTAGTTTTACATTTAACAAACCTTAGAAAAGCAAAGCCAAAGATTTAGACCAGTAATTTCTTTTTTTGAGTGTTTGGTTAGGACAGATTAACACACAATTTCACTACTATTTCTATAAAGGTTATATCATCTGCATGAGATAAAAATCTTACACAGATAATAGACAGAAATACACTTATGCTGTGCATGTCTATATATACAACAACTCATCTTAGACTGCCTTAGAGCCTATGGAGAGAAAACTGGCAATTTTAGGACAAAACTCCTATGACCTATTTAGATACCTACTTCCAACCACTTAATGTTACCACTTTATCCAGAGTGAGATGTCTGTATCTCATGTCCATTAGTGACATCTAACCAACATTTGCAACACTCGGTTAAATAAATTCTACAATTTTCTTCTGGATTCCTGATACAGGCTGTAAAAACAGAGAGGTTGAAGATGGTAAAATCCAAACTCATCTGAGTAAGCACCCCGTTCTACATATTGTTTAAATTAAAAACTGTTGTGGAAAGAACAGCTTCCTGTGAGGATTTTGATCCTCACAGGACCGTACGGGTGGCCTGGAAGGAAATTGGGCTGTACGGCAGGATTGGATTTTTAGAAGTTAACGTCAACAGCGATTAAACTCTGAGTCAACACTGCATACAAATGTGAACAGTCTACAGGTGTATCCAATGGCAGGTAATGAGACAGTAGTATTATTGATTACTTCTTTCATTCCTTAAGGAATTAGCCCATTTAGAAAGTTTAAATACAGTTATATATTAACTATGTATTAACTATATTAACTAGTGTGTATATATGGTGTAACTACTATAGTACATATAGTCCCATTACTCTTCTCTCACAACTTTCTCTTTTTTCACTTGTTTTTGTTTCATAGTCCTGCTTTTCCTCTCAGGAGATAGCATCACATAGAATTCCAAATGGTCACTGCAGCCACTGAAGAGATAATGGACAGGGGATGGAATAATTTGTAGCAGAAATGTCTGCTACTGATTAATTTGTTCTTTCTGGTGTATTTATCATACCCTAAATAAGAAGCACATCCCGACTAATTCTGCTGCCCATAGGCACACAATTCTTGCAGTAAACTCTGCAGAACTCCCCCCATTATAGCACTCTTAGCAAACAAAGAATAGCATTGCCACAAAATTTTAATGGTATCATGCCCGTTCTCTTCATCCTCATGCTTTTCAACTCTTGCTTTGGTCGATAAGGAAAAGAAGAGGAGACCACAAAAGCATCAGATTGCTCAAGACAAAGTAGGAACAGTACAGAGCCTGTATCAGCTGAAGTTCTACTAACACATTTTTAAATAAGTGCATATTTATTGAAGTTTTCAGCCTATGGAAATTATCATCACCAGTTACCAACACCTAAAAATTGACTTAACTAGTTTTGTTTCATGAGAAGCTTTACAATTTAGCAAATGATCTTACACATTTAACTTACAGACACATAAAGGCTAATAATCAGAGAGAACTATAGAAAGTACAGTATAAGTTGCATACATATATATATATTTACTTTTGCATTCTGTTTTTAAAATTGCTCTCAAAACACAAACTTACAGTTATACTACATCAAGAAAGAATGGTTTACAGTTGCTGCAAATATATTTGGCAGGATCTATTGTTACTTCTGATTTTTTCTTTTTTCCTATGTAAAAGACACATCATTATTAGAAGTAGAATTTGAAGAAACTACCAGTGAAACATAGAGTCCCAAAGGATAAATTTTTCAGAATACAGGCATCAGAGTGCAGAGCAATAAAAAAGCACCACCTGGGGGTTACCAGGAATAGACTATGCAGAACACACTGACACAAGGCACCCATTTATGACAGAATACATCTTAAGATGCCATATAGATGCTAATGATATATCCACTCTTCATTTCCATTTTTTCCCTCTTACTCCATTTCCCACCTCCCACACACATGCTCCAGGCTGCTAATGTTTAACTTCACAAAAAACATTATTCAGCAAATTACTTTAAGCACACGTTACAATAAACTTGAAGGGTACTTTCTGAAGCAAAACTTTTCTGGTTTATAATCTGAATTTTTCTCTTGAACCTTGTATTTTAGAGCAGAAAAGTTACTAGAGCATAACAGTTGGAATTTTCTTACTACTTATATATCACATACAGAAATATTATTTCAGTAACATATCCAGCATTAGTTATTTTTTAATTGTGATTTAGCTCTGCATTGGTATGAGTAGTTTAAAGGAGGTATGTTCTTTAAAACAGACTGAATATTTTTCCTTTGAAATCCTAGTTGTTTCAAGCCATTAAATCACTTAAACCTCAAGACGCTTGAATATTTAGGCTACAGTGGCTAAAAGTGTAATTTTATTGTTTATTTAAAACAAACTCCAGAACAACATCACTTGTGTGCAGTAAAAAACTCCTGAATTACCCTAAAAAATGAAGCACTCTCCAGAGTAAGCAGAAGAATTATATGGATTTTACTCATTAAGTAGAGCTTTAAATTCAGGCAGTATTTGAAACAGGTGTTGTTCACAGCAACAGAAATGCATGAAAAACCGAAGGTTTGCTCACCTTTGGAGGCTTCAGACTTTTCCTCCTCTGTTTTTTAGACCGCAATAACCGTTCTCTTTCCTAGAAGGAAAGAGAACATTTTGGTATGGGTTTGTTTTAAAACTATACTTAGATATGTCTAACACAGACAAATATCATTCACATTTTCTTAAAGCCTCTGGTAAAGCTAACACGATGTCTTTATCCTTTTGAATAACACCATGTTACACCACACTGCACTGCAGCTTTATGCCTTTAGCAAACAAACCTTCAGCCATGTACTTCACGCATTTGATGGGAAGTTGGCAAGAAAAGGCTTTGTTAAATACTGAGCACAGATTTCTGACAGTTCTTTTGACTCTTTTACCAAGAAGCTCACTATGGAAACAGAATTCAGAGTCTCACTCCAGTGTTCAACCATCCTGAAGAAGCAGGTCGGTAGACAAAAATGAGTCCAGTCTTAGTAATTAAAAGTCATTATATCAGACGTACTCTGATATACAAGCATGCATATGCAGATACAGCGTTACATCTGACTTATCCTTGTAGGGCAAAAGTCTCAAATCCAAAGGCACTCTCAGTCTGTGTCAACTTAGCTGGTGTCTTTTTTCTACTCCGGTTTCGGTGCAAGATCACAATAAACTATATCATTAACATGAGGAGGTCATGACTGGAAATGCAAGATTTATGTTCGTCTAAATCCAAGAATACTGCTTTAAATTCCAAAGGAGGAGGAAGAGAAGGTAAAAAATGCGAAGGAGTAAGCAAAAAACCCCCAACAACACAGGAGGCAGGTGCTCTGTCTTCTTGGTTTTTTCTGATTCTTTCCTTAGCTCTGCATCTTTGTTTGCAGCACCTCTATTTTTAAAAGACAGATTGCAGTTCCAAGTGCTTCTTTAGCAGTTATTGCTCACTGCATGGTATTATTCTATTTAGTTATTTGCTTTGCATTCAGTTCAGAAACTGAAAAAATAGGAAGCTCACAGTAGAAATCACAATAAAATTATTTATCAGCACATTGTTCCAGGAATTAAGTTTTGGAAAATGTAAAATAACAAAGAAAAGTACAACAACTTACATAGCACCTTGAATACATGTGGTTTGAAAAATAAGGAAAAGTAGTGACTGCCAAGGTAGAATGCCAAGGTATTTCAAGCTGCAGAGTAACATAATATTTTAAGCTAAAGTCAAAACCAGACAGTTGAATTTTATACTGTTGAAGAAAAGTGCTCTCTTCTCAGATGCCTAGTTAGGGCACACTCCCTGGTTTAACTTGGGTATCCTGCCTCCCAGGCAGGTGTCCAAACAAATCCAGTGCAGAATGAACAAACACTTCCAAAATCCCAGTCCTTCCTGTTTCTAATCTTGTTTGTAAGAAGACTGCTTAATTTACTGCCTTAATAGAAACTGAGCTACCAGAACAATAATAATGCCAATTAAAGGCCACTAGCATCTTTTGCAGTCATCTGAGTTTATCCTAACAGCTCTTCTTTTAAGAACTAACTAGAACACCACTGTTGTGAGAGAAGTCAAATTGACAAGGTTTCAACAGCATCAAAGATACCCTACAGATGACACTTAATCAGTTCAGACAACCCTACTGCCTAAGACTAATGTTCTTATTTCCGTGTATCATATTGGTCTCAGCTGGACTTAAGCTGATGATTTTTATGTTAATCAGATAAGGGACATCTGGGTCATTCTTGGTAACTATGATACATTTTTAGTCTGTAGAGGTCTGGTTTGGGCCAGAAAAGAGAGCTCAAAAGCACAAAAATGTGCAGAATTCCACTGCATTCACATTGAAGGCAAAGGCTCAATTAATTTGTACTGGAACCAAAGAAGTTTCCTAGTTAAAAATTTAATTTCTGCAAGTGGAATAGTTTCTGTAAATAGGAAACAAAGCAAAAATGAAACAATATTTTAAAATATTTATTTATTTTACTTTGACACTAAACACAAGTTAATATTATTTGACCAAAGTCAGGATACAATGTATTTCCTCATATCACTAGCTGAGATAGTAAAAAGAGAGTCCTTTCACACCCACTTTACACTGAAATATAAGTGAGGTTATATATGCCATATACTGCACGTCTAATGTCATACCACCATCCCTGCCTATGCAGTTTTACTTGGAAGCTAAAGCAGCATCACTCTGTGAACCAGACCCTACACCATAGCATCTGAGTAACATTCTACTGCTTGTAACGCTGTGATACTGGAGAATGCACACAGACATCAAGCTTTGGCACTAATTTCAGAGAAAAATCCTGGGTCAAAATCTCAGAGGAACTGCCAGGAATTGAGACAATGTTCCAGATACAGCAATAACACACCTCCTTGTTTTTTCTTTCTGGAGTTTCTGTTTTTATTTTCAATGATGTATCCAATTGTTTAATTTTCTATTCAGACAGAACACTCTTAAATTCTTTCTATCATTTTGTAGCAATCAGTAGTGCCATTTGAGATGTCTGAGTCTGCCTGAGTTTCAGATGCTGCTCCAGAATGGCAAGGGTCTCTCAGAGATTACGTATAATTTCTGCCAGCACCAGAAGGGTTTATCACAAATTGCACTAATAGCACTAGACACCTCTAACACAACTTGAAAGATTCCTCATCAAACACTGCGAACATCTATGAGCATCACCTTAAGAACCCTTTGGACTCAGAGGGCAGGAGCTGTGCAATTCTAATCCTAAACCATGCTGCTACCTTTGGTTTGATGAACCACACATAGTTCTCCCAACCTGTTTTAAATACAGCTTGCAGGGCCAGCTCAGCTAGAGATGCTAAGTCAGGTGAAATTAACACCATCAAGTTCCTTTCTTTTAGGAAAACTTCTAGATCAGGGGAGTGCTTGGGTTTGCACCAGGATTTGCATCCAACACATTTTAGTCATTAAGTTTTGGAAAGTGTCCTTTACTCAAGTTCCTCATTTGCTGACAGCCAGTTTTGCAAATGAGGTCAATGGGTTGATGATGCACTTTTCTTCACGAGCAGCTCATAATAGGTAAATATTTTTAATACAAAGCTTCATACACATTCCAAAAAATTCATTCACTACCTGAGAAATAATAAGAACCCTTTGACACCAAAGAACTATTTCCGTATCACTACTACAACTGCAGTTAAAGCATTCCTCTCAAATCTTTAGCTTCCCTATAGATGTGTGTGCATGCACATGTGTATACCAGTCATAAACATTACCACTGTGAGATCATCAATAACATGCTGTTGTTCTTTGACTTGCAGTCTAAGGAATTCAATTTCTTGTTCCTCTCGTGTGCTGCTGAGATCATTCAAAGACGTGTGTCTCTTCAGTGCTGGCTGTGCAGATAACTTCTCTTTCTACAAAAATAAAAAATATGAAGAATGTTTTAAAGTGTCTTGCTGCAACAGGAGAAAAATTCTCATTTGTGATGTAGCAGCAAGAATTCTCTGAACTCATCAGTGCATACTCCACTACAACACAATGCCTCTTTCAAGAAAAAACCCCCCCACATTCTATACGTCTCTGTGTTAATCTCTCACATGAGGTATTTTAAAACAGAATCAAAGAACACAGTCTGGGAAAAAACTAGCAGACAAGTGAACTCAATGATCTAGCATAGTGCATGCACTCAAATTCAGTTCTGACTTCTAATCATAAAAGCAGTATTTATTAAAGCTGATTTTTAGTCATAGCTTTTTACAGCCTGCAAAAACATTTTATCTATCTGTGCTCCTTTCCCTTAATCAGTGTGAATTGACACAACACAAAGCACATGCCACTCTGAATTTAGAATATGAGTATTCAGCTGCATTGTCTGCATTTGACAGTTGCACCAGCCCACTGTGGAGACTGATATGTTTGTCTTAGAATAAAAGCTTCACAAGCACTTCCACCTCAAACTGTGTGCAATGTGTTCTTATAACATGACATCAAAGATGATTACATACCAGAGATGATCACTTACCAGTTCTACATTTTCCCTTGATAAATTTTTTATTTTCTCTTCCATTCTCTGGATACATTGTAACATATCATCATTTTTTTTGCTCATCCTTTTATTTTTTTCTACCAGAGGCTTCAGCTGACTTTCTGTCTCCCGAGAACGTTTCAGCTGCAAATGGGAAAGAAACAAAGTTAGCTGTGCTTTAGTTTACCTTTGAAGGTAAGAAGAAATAGGTGTGTTTTCACCTGCCTTTCTTAACTCAGAAAGTTTAGCTCTTCTGCTAAATGGCATCTGATATACACCACTGCTGAACTAAGAACTACAGGAGTCCAAACAAGCAAGATGTAACATTTTTGTATTGTCTGCCAAAACACTAAATTTGGACACTGGATTTTGCTCTTGGCAAACACTTAGGGTGATCCATAAAGGTATTTCTTTACAAACTAATCTCAATACATATAAGCTTCTTGTGACCAACTAGGTCTCTAGACAAGTTGTTTTCACCAATTTAGCCATCCCTTATGAGGAGGACACTGTTCCTCCTCCACTTTAAAAAACCCTTTACCTAATGCATAATTAGAGCAATGAAAAAGTCAGCCAGAGGGCACAGATTCAATCTCAGCATTCTGCTGACATTTTCAAGCTGCTCAATTTTGCTCCTGTGGTTTTTATTATGTTAGACAATTACATGAAGCAAATTACTGCTCTTTCTTGCATTTGTGTGTATTCGGTATTTCACTGTTTTTACTTCAGGAGGTGTTTTCTTTGAAAAAAAACCTATTTTTCTCAGCCAAAAGATTTTTAAATTTGATGAGTTTTGACTGGAAAGGAGAAAGAGATAATTATTTTTCCTGAGATAATTTCACTGAGTATTTGGTTTTCTGTTTCATTCTTGAGAAAATTATTTTTCACAGTGTTTAATCACATGGCCTTGCTGCTACTACTGGTTTTATGTGTAATATTGTCTCATAATATAAAACCTGCTTCACATCTCTTTCAAAATATATTTCCTATGCCACTGAAACTAGAATCAAGAAGAGCACTTGACTGAGTCATACATGCTCTCCGTCTAGAGGGACACTGAAGGATACGTTACAATACTTCAGCATTCTTCAGGGATTTTTTGAATTATTTAGGCCCACAGAAAGGATTAACAAGGAGGAAGATGTCAACGTTTAACAGGGATGTCAATGTTTCACTCATCTATAGGACTGACACATGGCACCACTTCAGCCCTCAGCATAATTTTAGAATCAGATATATAGGTTCCATCTGTTTAGAATGAAAAATCTTTTCTACTGCCAGTAGAATTAGGGCATTACAGGACATGTGTAAAAATTCCTACTATGAAACTCACCTCCCATCGCAGTCAATGGGAGTTTTACCATTAACCTCAGTACAAGCAATTAAGTAGTGATAAAGGCTAATAACATTCATTCTTAAAATTCATGTCATATCCTTTCTTTCATAAGTTACTATCCCTCTCCTAGGATAATTTCACCTACTTAAGAGACTTCCCTTGAGAAATGGCAGATTTTTCATCACTAGCACAAGAAAGCTTTTTAACTCCTAGATAGCATAGGCATGTCACAAAAACAAATTTCAAAAGGATGAATACAGCAATTTAAGTGCATGGATTATGCATGTTTTACACAACATCATTACACAGTGCTACAGGCAATAATTTGATTACTATGACCCCAAAATAAATTTGTAAATTTTTATTTTTGTGGAACAGGAAAAATTCCATCCATGTCTTCTATGGTCACAAGATTAATTTCTATAGAAATCTCTATTATATCTAGATGAAATTGACTGAGGCCAACCAGGACTAACTTGTAAATTATTTATAACACTGACTTTCCCACATTAAATCTTTTGCCATAAAGATGCCCTCCCAGTCACCATCTGTGTTATTACTAATTAATTTACCAGTTCATTTCTTTCATCTGCTAGGAGAGTATTTCTGTCTTCCAGCTTCCTTATTACAGCATTCAGTTCAGCGATTTTTAACTGAAACCTCCGCACATCTCGTTCATCCAAATGCTGCTCCTTTACATCAAAAACACAGAGATTTATAAAATTACCTTTTAAGAAATATTTTACTATCCATAGTTTAATATCATGGCTTAGCAAGTGTATTGTGTAAATTTAAAACAGACTCATAAATCAGCGCCTGATAAACTTACTTTAATTAACTGAAACACTAAATAATAACATCTTGTGGAAATGCTACATGAACAGAGTCTTGTGAAATGCATGTAAAGTTTAACAATTAAAAAAACAACTAGCTAGGTAAACAATATTTCATATATAGCAGGTTACGACTCACCAGATTTCTTACTCTCAGCTACAACAGTTCTAGTGTAAAGGACATAGCTTAAAATCACATGGCTCAGTTTTTGAGAAGTATAGTACCTATTTTCTAATTGTTAAAATATTCCTAAAGTAATGAAATACTAAGAAAATACTGGGGTTCACAGCTGAAGATCACAGTGTAAATCCTAGAAATTCTATATCCACATATTTTTCACATTCTTTGCAATTTAAGAGGTCCAAGGAGTTTTTGAATCATCACTAAAACAGCACAGTGCAGCACCAGGCCATTTACCATTAATTGGTCCTAGTAGTAACCACAAAACCAATGTGAACACCCTGGCAATTATCCAGAGCTGACCTTCTGGAAAAACCATCATTTTCTTACCGGACTTCCCATCAGTTCGCTGATATCCCCTACTCCCGCAGGAAGCTCTCTCTTAGGACTGCTGTGGTATCGTTCTGCCTCCTTCACTTGGACAAGCTGCTCATCCAGGGCTTCTTTCTGAAGGAGCAGTTTCTGTGTATGGCCTGCCTGGACACCAAGGTCTTTCTCCAGAGCCAAAATCACCCTGTCTTTGCCTTTTATCTCATCCATCTGGAAAGAAATAATGTATGAAGGAAGTTTCTGTAACATCCCCAAGTGCTCACTGCATGCAAACACACAGACTTGCAAAATCGAAGTTCTGTTTCTCTCAGAATTACACCAGCACCAAAACTGTGGCTGCCAAAGAGAAAATACATCTCCTCTGAAGTCTTATTCTCTGTCCTTAAACAAGTTTCAGCCTTGGCTTGATCATGAGTTTCCTTGATCATGAGTCCAGTCTAAACTCAAGAGACAAACAAAACCAGATGCAAACATAGTGAAACAGTATACATAGCCGCTGAAAATATCCACTTCATCTGAGGATACACACTACAATAAGGAGAAGAAAAATCTCATGATGTTTCAGAGAAGAAATACAGCTAGTATAAGACAAACAACCCTTTCAAACTTACCTGGGCTTTGTTTCAAAGCTTGAGTCATACACGTTTGCCCCATGTTGACTCCCTCTTTATTAGTGAAAATCACGTGTGGTGAATCTCTTCACAGACATTTAAAATTAGTAGCATATACATGCACAGTATTTAAATTTAAAATCTTAAGCATACCTATGTATTTTATGCGCCCTTGTTACAAGATTCAAATGAGGACTAGTCTTTGTGTAGAAGGAAAAAAGTAAGTGCACACAGACCATTAGAATAAAGGGTTGGAAGAAATAGTTCTTAAACACCCTCTCTGGTTACTGAACTGTGTTCATACATCTCCACACCAAATAAAGCACGTTGCTCGCAGTGATCTACTGCAGCTCTCATAGGATTTGTCCCTTGCAGCATCAGCGTTAAATTCACTTTGGTACTATTCCAAATGCTAGAGGAAGTGACAATCTGAAGCAGTTACTATAGAAACAGATTTCTTAGCAAGAATTTTAACCATTAACAATATATTTTTTGGAACTGTGCTCTATCTCCTTCAATTTACAAAACTGTTCTCTTGGTCAACAAAAATGAATGGAATTTTGGAAGTAAAAGTATTATAATCTTATTTGAAAAAATAAAATAAAATCATGAACTAGTTAAATCACACGTTTGTTGTTTATTATAGTGCTACTTCCATAGAAGTCCTTTATGTCACGTTAAACCAAAAGAAAAAAGAAGTGAAAGAAAAAAAAGAAATGCTAGAAGTAATTTATAGTTCAATCAAAGTGATTTACAGGATTAACACAATGAGATTACATGATCGGATGCAACTTGCTTCTTCAGGATTCTCGCCTTAATCCCTTCACAGGCTACAAAGCACGTTAAATTAGTTTGTGTACAGAACTTGACTGGCAGGAGATGGCCTGGCGGAACCATGCTCAAAGACAAAACGGTCAGATTTGAAGTGAATAAGCTGGTCTAGACTACTCTGAAGTTCTAACTGGAACTGATGAAGATTGGTTCTGTGGAGATTTCTTCCCTAATTTAGAAAAGTTGCTGTGTCCCAACTCCTCGTACAGTAAATAAAAACAGTACTTCCCAGTATGTCAATTCACATTTGTGAGACGTCCAAGTATGCCAAAAAGGACTTGCAGGAAAAGAATGCAGTTTTTATTAATGGAAGAATTTGCAACATGCAGGGTTTCAGAGGGACTGTGCAGTGAACAACAATGACAAAAATTGAGCAGCTGCCTCATTTACTGAATGCTATCTGTCATGCACACTGATGTATCAGGGAGCCCTCGGGAGGAAAAAATGTCATGTAACTAAATACTGTGGACAGTTTCACTTTCCATGACACAGGTGTTCACATTGAACATCCATATAACTGACACAGGAATTTGCCCAGGCAAAGCACACATTCAGTAAGAAGACCCAAGGTTACATAGGCAGCCCTAATTTAAGATACCCAATTAGTAGCATATTTCATACTCTTCATATTCTCACAACTTAATGGTAAATGCAATGACATAGGGTTTAAGTTGGAAGAAAAAAAGGAAAGCAACAATCTTGGTACATCTGCTACTTGCTGAACTGCGGTAGAACTGATCCTTTGAAACAGATGTGACCAGTGCAGTCACGCCTATTTCACCCTCCTCCCATGCTTCCATTGATCAAAGCACACAAGCTCACACAACTTAGAAAGAAATGCCATGAAAGAGCATGGCTTTGAGGTGGGGGTTAAGAGAAGGCATAATTCTTCTCTGCTTTTCCTACTACTCTTTTTCCTACCATAAAAGTCTACATGTGGTGAGTCTTTTGGAAAACAACAAATGCCCCATGTTTCAGTCAAACATAAAAGTCTCTGAAACACTGATATATAATAGCAATAGATCGTCTTTTATTTTGCGTTTCTATTTTAAGTTACAGGTATGCACTAGAGAACCTCTTGCTCATGTAAACGTGCACAGACACAAATACACAGAACACTGCAAGAGCGCTTCATTTTTTATAAGCACAAACTACTAGAACAAAGAATTTCTAAGCAACCAACTTACCACAAATTGATAAAGATGACTAGAACTGCAGCAAGAATGCCTCCAAATTCTGCTTCAAAAGCATGGGGGTCAATAAAATTGTGCTTTCTTCAAGGGGACAGTTACACCCTTTATTTATCCAATGTAACTGCATCAACCTAGTTAATGTCTCAATTTTCTTACATCAACTGCAATCTGACCCAAAGACTTAATATCTTTTTCAGCCTTGCACAGTGCAGAGTAAATTTGTTCCTCTTCCCTGTCTGCTTTCTTAACAGAGAGTACAAATTGGTCCAGAGTGGGAAAAAAAAGGAAGATAAGTATTTTACAGCAATGCAACCTCCCTCAGTTCCATGTGGGAGAGATGGTATGTCTAGGGCCCAGGAGGCAATGAAAGAGGAAGTACATTACTAGGAAAAAGAGAGAGATGGTTTAGGTTTAAACTGAACATAAGCTGCCACAGAAGAAGACTCTAGTTTAGCCTAGTATTATTTTATATTCTAATAATTGTAAAAGATCAAACAAAGTCTCCATGTCAGTTCTGTCCCACCTGAGAACCACTGGAACCACAGTTTGTTGTATGAAGGAAAAAAAAGTTGCCAGCATAATGAAAAATAGCCTCATGTAATTAGGTATGAATTAGGTATGCATATTAGACATATGTATTATGGTCTCTATTTTAATAGGGAGAACCACATCTTCCATTAGGCTAATGAAAACCAAAATGGATTAATCCAGCTTCCCTGTTGCTTGCTATTTTAATCAAGCACATGTTGCGGAAGCAACACTGTCATAGCCAAGACTGTCTAAGAATCTACATGGTCTTAAAAAGAAGCGATGTTTTTTATTAGACTAAGTGATAGAGTTGATAAGAAAGCTTTCAAGCACAGAAGCCCTTCAGCAGATCAGATTAAAAAGTGTTTTCATGTTTTCTACCATGGCATTGTACTTGAAGGACCAACAAGTGGCAACTGGAGCCTGCATGCACTAACTTCCATCACTGCTTTCACTGATTCCTGCCTGTTCTGCAACTCGTTTGAGACCTCTCACTAAGATACAAAGGATAGATACCATCTTTTCTTCCAACATATTTAGCACAATGACATCCCAATGATGCACTGGGCTCATACATGTTGTTTATATCAAATATATAATCCCAGAAATTCCTTCCAACTGACTGCTTAGGTTTCAAATTTGTGCTCAGTTTAAAACAAATTTACCCACTTTTTGCAGCTACAAAGTAAAACAGTCACATGAACTCTTTTACATTCTGTTTTGCATGGATTTCAAAGTACTTTAGAATAGTGATTATTCATCTTTATTCATTTAAGGGTAGTACAAGTCAGTATACAAAAAGTCTGTGGTAGGAAGGCAGTGGAGCAACATGAGGCTAGAAGGTATTTTCAATTATATGCCTTGAGAAGAAAAGTAGCAGAAATACCCTGTGAAAGAGGATTTAAAGAAAATAAGATCATTCAGAAGCAGCTGCAGAGGCAAATTACTGAGAAATCATCTTGAGTAGTGTAAGTAACTCCAGAGCTCTTGGTTAAAACTAGAACTTTTTAAACATCATTTCTTCAGGGGTTTCGTGCTGCCAAATGTTAGATGCTGAACAGAGATACAGCCTGCATTATGTCAATGAAGAGCTAGCATTTATAGCCTGTGTCAAAATTACCCAGGTTCCTAAGAACAGGTATCTAACTGCCCCCTTACGGCTAAGAGAAATGAGCAGAAATGAGTCTTTTAATAATATTTATCAAACATGAAAGAGAACCAAGCCAGTCATCGGAAAAAGCATCCCCTGCCAATTATGCCACACTTCAATAGCTATAATGAAAGAAAGTCAAGACCTTTGGGAGAACTTTAGCCTCTCATGAAGTTGAAAGAGAAATTCCCAGGGAATTAAAAGCCACATCTATCAAGGCAATGACATATTCAGTTTCCAAAGTGGAAAAAGCCAGCTGCTGCATTGCCAAGTGTAAGACCTTCCTCTTTACCCATCCTTGTCAAAGTTATCTCCTAGCCAAATGCAGAACAAAATTCTACAATGCTCTTCTCCAGAAGAAATTTAATTAACATTTATACTAAGTGCCTGACACTGAAAATAGGGCTATCATGACAGAAGGATTGCTGGTTACTATAAATAACAAAAAGAAGATGCTACTCAAAAAAACCCAAATAGGTAAAGATTGAACCAAATGGAATTAACATTTTTACATTTATAAAGGGACACTGAGACCTAACAACAATATCTCAAGCTGAAAGCCCATCTGGAGGAATTAAAATATTCCAGAGTTGTGCATAATATTCTCTACAACAGATATCACCAGCTATTTAAAGAAATGTTTGCTGCTTATTTGGGAAATTTAGGGGGAAAAGGGACAAGAGATGCCAACCATTCAGTTGAGTAATAAGGGTCACAGACAGAAGTGGATAGGACTTATTCTTAAATTTCATGTGTAATTTTTCTAGACCAATAGTCAATAATTTCCTCCACTAGCATTTCCCACATATTTTTCTGAAGTGTGTAAATCTCATTAGAAGTTATGATAAATTATACAAGAAACACCACATGGGCAGAAAACTCCAGAACTTACTGATAAGAGGTTTCTCACATCTTTCTCAAAAGCCAACTACAACCTCTACTACTGGATTTTTCGTATTACCTATCCCAAGCGTTCATTGACAGAGGTGTAATGAACAAGTAGCCAAAAAAATAAAAATGTAGCAAAACTAAGTAACACAAACTTCAGGAGATTGTTTCTCTGGGTGCTACACCATATGTAACTGTTCTGGGTTTTTAATACTGTTCTAAATTTTGTAAGGAGATACAGAAGTCAAATTTGTGAGCTCCCTAACTTTTTAGAAAATATTAAGAACAAAAACAAAATGCTGAGCCTGCACCATGAAAAAGGTTTCATTAGATCTGCTTGATTCAGGGAAAAACAACGTCTGGCTGGAATGCTGCCCTGTTAGCTCCTAAGAGAACAAGCATCGATCTTCAGAGGATGGAAGGCCACGTATTATTTGCAGTCCTGCAAAGCTGGAGTTGGTGGGTCTTTGCTGCAGATTAGCTCAGCCTTGGAATGCAGCTGAAACACGTGTCTCAAACAGATGGCAAAATCCAGGGAACAGCCTACAATTTGATATCAGCAGCTGTGTGTGAAATACATGCGGGGTTAAGCGGCCGAGAAGAAGTACACTACAGCTCTACCCAACCATGCATGACTGCTTTGGATGATTCAAAGCTCAGCTTTCCAGTCTCAAAATTCAAGACTTTGGTTAGGAATCAAAACTCATGCACATGTGCCACTGCACAAGTGACGTGAGAAAAGCCAGGCTTCACCCTTCTCCCCAGGCCAGCAGAGGATCAGGGAGTGCCCCTGCCAACAGCCAACTGTGCCTCTGCTCCCGAATTTTCAGACACAAATGTCTCTGCATTGCTCCCAGTGATGAAAGTAACATAAATACATGAATTCTACTGCCTTAAAATGGCAAAATGCCAGTAATGGGAATGCATGAATGTTATTAGAAAACTGTTCCCATCAGTAGGTAATTTGGGGTTTGGTGGAGTGTTAAACTTCTGCTTCTACTATTTTTCATGTTTTACTGAAAAATAGTTGCTGAATCTCTTAGAACGTAGAAGTATTTTATTTGTTAATCTAAATTTTATCCCTTGAAATCTGAAGGGAGTAACACATTTTCACAGCTTCATCAATTGCCCATATGAAGAAATGGATTGCACTGTTCCCCAAATTTGTGGATGATACCAAATTTGGGGGAGCTGTAACCACACTAGAGGATAGGAACACCATTCAGAGGGACTTTCTGACATACTGGAGAAATGAACCAAGAAACTCTCATAACGTTTGCCTAAGAAAGATACAATGTCCTGTCCCTGGGAGCATTCAACTGCTTGCAACAGTTGGATGCCAATTGAAGTTGGCAGGTTTGCAACGGGAAGAAAGAAAAGAGGAAAAATAGAAAGACAAAAAGAAAGATTTTTGCATCCCGTAGGGCAAGTTGGATATGGATCAGTGGTGAGAGTTTGCAACGTCTGCAGTTAACTTGATACTGGGCCAAACCAGGAGGGGTGTACCAAAAGAGATTTAGCCTTTTATTAAGCATATGTGGAACTACACGAGGAGCACCATAGGCACTTTTGGGCTCCCCAGCACAAGAAAGAAGGTATTGACCAACTGGCCTAAGTGCCATATAACCGGAGGAAGGCCAGTAAGACCACGATGGGGCTGCAGCATCTAGCATTCAAGGAATGGTTGATGGTGCCAGGCTTGCTGAGCCACCCAAAGGAAGCAGGCAGGATGAGTTACAATAGCAGATATCCACTCAGCCATCCAAAGGGGAACACAGCGATGAACACAGCACTTGTTTCTCCAAGATACACAGCAAAAGGACAATAGCGACAATCAAAAGAAGAAGAAGAAAGAAATTTCAGAGTGACAAGGCTTTGGGCAGGCTGTCACTGTTGAACTCTTATCTTGGGAGGTTTTCAAACTGGACTGGAGGAGGCCCAGAGCAACCTGATCCAACCTTCAAAGCAGCACTGCTTCAAGCAGGACACTGGACCAGCTGACCTTGAGAGGACCCTCAAAATTTTTCCCTGATTTTATTATACTTCCAGTGCTAAATAATTCTAAAGACTGTATGTAGACATCTTATTATTATGATCCATACTACAGCTTTACAGACAGAGAAGCACATTAAGAGCTATGCAAGATCAGAAAATATGAATTTGTGAAGGATGTCAGTTGAAATTTGGGGTTGTCCTGAACTGGAACAATCTAACTCTTAATTCTGAAAAGACATTTGTCAGAAGCCTTCACTTAAATCATGAGTTCCTGTGTAACACACAGACACAAAATCGAAATAATAGTATTTTAAAAAATCAATATAAATGGTACATGAGCTTATTCCATAAGAGGGTTTTTCTCCTGAAAAGGAGTTTCAGTGAAAGTGCCTGGATTTCTACCTTTAAAAACTGCTTAATCTATTAATTCAGATTATATTCTTTCATGTCCTGCATTATATTTATTTAGCAAACACCTGGCGGAAGAAGTGTTCCACACTGGAAGGAGTTTTTTATTCATGCAGCAAGATAATTTGGACTAAGGAGATTAAGAACACTTAAATAGTGCATCTGTCTCCATAAATCATGGCTGATCAGGAACTTCTGATAATCACTCCTCGAAAACAATTTCTTTTCCTTTGATTCTCTTAGCAACAAAAGGATTTTTTGCCTTGCAAGTATTAATCTGCAGTACTGTCACATTGCTCTTTAGACAATTTTTATAAGGCTATTTGAAAATACAATTGAAATATGCAAATTTAATTCATCTGGTGTACTGGGTGCGCTCTTAAACAGGAACTTTATTGTGCATCTAATACAATCAGTGGAATCTTTTATAACTATTTTGTGGTTAAGAAAATTTGGTCTATTTTACATTAAAGTGAAGTCTTTCAATTAATTTCAATCCAAGCTGTTTAAGAATATTTAGGAAGACCATATGTGTAAAGATTTTAATAGGGTAGAATGGTATTTTGCTGTAAAATAAGTAAAAGGCTTGGTGTTAAAGACATTTCCTATAAAAGAAACAATGTTTACTAAAATATACACCACAAAATGCAAGGGCAAGTGTCATTTGTTCGTTACAAAGTTTAAATATTATATTGTGTTCAAATATTATATTAAGTGTCCACAAAATAAACATTCAGGTTTTTTCTTACTCAACCAATACTAAAAATTAGTAGGTCAGTGATGTCCTTTTAATCACTGGGCTTTTGCATGTATTTTCCAAGGCAAGCACTGTAAAGTGTCCATTAATCTTACCACTTCAAAAACAGTACCTGGAGAAATGTGCCTTGCAATGTAAGGGCCTGCTTAAAAACAGTGCCCAAGTGGTCCCAGAATGAATGTAACATCTAACAAATATGCTATAGTCAATAGCCATGCCTTCCTTCCCACCTGTGCTGATAACAGAGTAAGGTTGGTCTGCTCCTACAGATCACCAACAATGTGAACAGGCTACTTCAGGACTGTCAGGCAAAAGAGAGCAACTTTACTTACCTCTGAAAATGAATTTGAAACCTGATTTTAAAACCAAGTAAATCAGTTAAATGCCAAGCCTAATCAAGGCCTAAGAAAAATCGGCTGAAATAGCTGTTTTGTGTACTTTTGTACAGTTTGCATTCTACAGTACAATACAACTGTTCAGACTCAACTACTCAGAAAAAAAGGGGCTGGAAAAAATAAGTAATAGCTGTTCTTGCTTTCTTATCTTATTCTCCAAGGTGCCTCTTTACTTTCAAGACATATGTTTCATTTGTCCCTCCAGTTTGTTACTAGTTATTTTTACTTCTGGTTTCATAGCTGCCATCACATTGTGCTGATGCATATATACAAGGATGTATTTTCTTGGAGGGTGGGGGAATAGAATCCACAGCAATTAACATTCCTTAAGTGAATGAAAACATTTATATCACTGTTACATTTTCAATTACAGGAACTGAAAAAATCCAAAATAACTTCATACTGCACATAGAAAAAGTGTGTTATATTTTTTGCCAAATAGATATTTTACTTTCTCCTACTAAGCACTAGGACCTTACCCCTTCAGTCTTGTTTCTGCTGAGGTTTGTTGGGTATTTTTCATGGCTCAATTCAAAACTATGAAAACAATCCCCAGATTGATTAATCATATTTCTAAAATACTCTCATTTGTACAATACAACCATGGCTGTCTATATGGTCAATATAATTGTATCCATATATGCATAGACAATGGATTTTGCTGTTTTCCTTTCTCATAACTTAATTTTTGATAACAACCAAGAGTCATAAGATTTTAGTCAGATTAGTCATGAGTATTAAAGTTAATGGCAAAATACAGATTTTTTTCTAGCTGCAATATCTATAAGAAATACATTTGCAAAAGTAATCTGTGATCTGAAATGCAAAATAAATCAGCCAAGTCTGACAAGACAATCAGACTGCATCCTGAATTACTCTATCTGAATTTGAATTACAGTGTGGCCAACCCATTTAGGTCGCTAAACCCAAAGATGCTGGTTTCTTAATCGTGCCATAAAACACTGCACACATACAAAAGAGCACATTAATTGAAACTCAGTTACAGAACTGCGCTAATATTAGTAACACTGCCTTTCACATCCTTGTAATTTCATCCCACAAGGGTAGAAACCAACCAAGAACCCCAAATCCAGGGCTGATGGGGTTAATCCGAAATTGAAGGCAAGCATCCCTTGAACTAATTAAATGGAGGGGAGAGGAGAGAGGGAAATATCCCAGTGATCAGATTCTATAATATATCGTGCTCTCTCAAAGGAGAAGAGTAGCATCTAGGAACCCTGCAGTATTTTTTACCTCGTCCCAGATTTAAAGAATGCCCTGTGCAGTAACAGCTGCCTAAGTTCCTAAGAATTCCTAGAAGAAATTCCTCGCAAAAAACCCTACAAACCATTGAATTTAAGGAAAAAAATTGAAATTCACTGTATGAAAGGAATGGAAACACTAGAAGGCAGCACCAGGCTCTTGGAAGAAGATACAGACATTTCCTGAGAAAGCCCGTGAGACCAGTGGCAGGCTTCCTCTGGTGCTGGGAAAAGGAAACAAGAGTTACCTACGCACTCTCCCAATGCATTCACCTGCTTAGACGTACTGAGTAACAGAGGCCCAGCAAGGCTACAATTAAAATTCTGAATGACTTCACAGGATTTTTTTGGTGCCGGACAGAAAACAGAGTGCCCTTCTTCATCACATTTGCACCACAGCAGGCTGAAAACCTCTACTGTTGAAAGTGAAGAGGTAAGTGTTTCTTCTGAAACCCTTCTTGGAGGAGGTTAAATTCATTTAGAAAATGTCCTCCAGAAAAACACATGCCAGAATGTATCAACCTTCTCTCCTCTTTAGCACTTTTTATAATTGCCTGTACTTCATAGCCATGACTTTAGAATTTTACATTTCTAATACAGAACAAAATAGGAAAGAAACTATGTTTGCAGAAACTCCACATTGTCAGTCTTTGCAGTGGTCTTAATTAATGAACAAAATGATACCCCTGAGACTCTATCAACATCCAATTAGTTCAAAACATAAATATTAACTGCATTAAAAGCTTTCATTGTCTCAGACAGAAAATCACCAGCATTTAACAGATATTACAGTTTGTAGCTTGCCCTCACCATAATTTCTCCTAAGGAATACAAGAAACAAGAGGTCATTTCTGTGCAAATTTAAACTGACAATATATTTTCCTACGGAAACTGATGTTTCATTCTATTCAAAGTCTGTACTTCTTGACATAACATAAATATTACGCTTATTTTAATTTTAGATTTTATTTGCATAGCTATTTTACTGCTAGTTTGTGCAGATAAACAATTAGATATATACATATATATAGAAAATATCATGTTACCAAACAGAATGTCACTTGATGAAGACCTCTCTAAATGTATTACTGTACACAGCCCATCTTAGATTCTTAACATTTTACAAAGCTGAATAATTTGGGGCACCCACTGTCAGGAAATATCGCCTGGTTTTTGATTTTATACAAACAGCATAATCTGCCATCTGTGCTGAAGTCCTAGGGTTTATGAAGCGTGAAAAAAGCCTGCTGTCCTAGGCCCTAACTTTTCTGCTGCTATAGAAAAAATACAGAAATTCTGAAAGGCCAACAACGCTTAAAATTGAATGACCTGGATAAAGATGCAGAAGAAGAAAGATACTGTCTTGTTTCAGCACAACTGGTTCCTCCAATTTAAATATAAAAACTCTACGAGAATTTAATGTTGCCGTCTCACAAAGGCGTTCTTGCATTGTCCAATGAACAATCCCTGACTTGTTTTGGTCACCAGGATATAGCTGTACAACTAGGAAGGGGAAAGTCTATTTCTTTGATCTGTTGAACAGTTCATCCTCAGAAGTCTTGGTTGACTTATGTTCTATTTGGTGGGACATAAAGCTCTGGACTGTGTTGGATAGGCTACGGAGCCTAAGGTTCCTCTTTGCTGTACGGAGGAGAAAGTAGTGGAAATAGTGGCGCCTTGTAGCAATCAGCACTGATGGAAGATGTCACTGCCAAAGCCTACTTTGGTATTCATGGGCACAAACAGCAATATACCGATACCTGCTATAAAGTGAAGTAAGCAGCATTACTTAATGAACTTACCAGCCTGCGGATCTCCCTCTCACATTCCCGCTTTATTCTATTGATCTCATCCTGGTGGGACTGATAAGCTGTGCGCAGGTCCGCAGCCTTCATTTTATCTGCCTGCATAATGTTGTTCAGAGCTTCTTCAAGCTGCTTTTTGCCAGATTTCAGCTCCAAGATCTCTTGTTGCAGCTTCATTCGTTCCCCGTCAAATGCCTTGCGAGCCTCCTCCTTTGCCTCACTCAGCAGTGCCGTCTTCACTTTGTCAGCCGCCCCGTCCCGCAGGACATTGACTGTTGACTGCAAACGCTGAATTTCACCATCTTTGATTTTCACCATTCTTGCCACCTCCTGCTCATGCTGCCGGATAAGTAGCTCTCTGACACTCTGCAGTTCCTTCATTTTCTCCTCATGGAGCTTGGCTTTCAGTTCAGAAACATAGGCAGTGTGCTTATGCTGCTCCTGCTCCCTTTCTTGCTTAACCTCTTGGATTTTTTCTCTCAGTTTACCCACCTGGAACAAAATATAAAATACTGATTAACAAGCACCACTCCACTTTTAAAAGTCACCAAGGAAGCTGCTTCTAAACTGGTATTAAAAACCAATGCCAAATATTCAAAAGCAAAGACTGCACACCTCTCTGCAGTAAACAAGTAGAGAACCAGGGCTGGAAAAAGGCCATGTGCATGTTAAGGAATCTGCTATAAGGGTGTGCAACTGGCAATGAGTTCTCATAGTTTTAGGGAATAAAATAAAACTGAGCAACATACAATTTAGTTATCTCCTTATTTCCTGTACCAACCACACCAGGCTACTCTCACCCATACCCCCTCTACTGCACTCTACAAGCAGATGGAAAATTAATCAAACAGGGAGAAGGTTTACCCAGGTTTACGCTGGGAATACTTTTACTTTGGATTTCTTAATTTCTTAGCTATTTTAATGGGAAAGTCCTTATTAGATAAGCCAAAAGAATTGGCCTTTTGAAAAGTCAAGTCTACTCAATGGACCTCAGATCTCACACCAAAACTGAGACTATTCATGTCCCCAGACATCTCAAAAAATATAGGCCAGTGACTCTAAGGGTTGGGGAGGGAGTAGTAGAAAAATGTTAGAGCCTATTATAGCAATATCCACTGTGATGAAACCTCATTATAAAATGATGCTCAGCAGGCTGCATGGAAAGCAATGCTTTTTCCATGTGGGATTAGATGTTAATTTAGAATAAAGGGGGGGAAAAGAGAAAGGCTCACTTGTCTATATCAATTTACCAGAAAGGCTATAATGTATTTCATCATTCATAGCTTCAGTAACATCTTTCTACTATCCCCATTACAGAGACTGCCAAAACCTCTATCAGTGGCAGAGGTTTCAAAACTTTGTGTTTTTACCTTGAGTGACAAGACAAACATACATACCAAACAGTGCTTCATGGTAAAAGGAGGCTACCAAGCAGTAGAATGGTAGTCACTGTCACATCTGCTTCTATGTATGCTACACACAGCTGATCACAAAAGTGATCTGTAGTCACATGATGCATTTAATTTACACCAAATTAAGCCAGAACTACAACTTTGTCAGATAGGTGTTCAGTCAGGATCAACCCACCACAACTTGACCTGAAGTCTTCAAACAGCTGGGACAGCAGACTTTTCCTACGCAGAAGATGTTACAATCCTCTTCTTTTGAACAGTAACTTTGAGAATAAGCCAACTTAGACTTATCCTTGATTCAAAGAAAGAAAGAAAGAGACTGGAGCAGGAGAGGGAGGAAAGGTATCTACATTTTTATGAAAGTAACCTAGATGCACTGTTGACTAGACACCACCTGGGAGAGCACTGTCATTACAGCTGTGGAAAAGGTAACAGCTCTGAATCAGACACTATAGATATTGTCACTCTATTCCAGGATGATTCTGAGAACGTATCTTTATTAAGAGAGATAGAGGTTGAGTTTTTTCCCTAGATGGTAAATCTGGTTACTGGAAATTATCTGCAGGATATATCCACGTGTTATTTCTTTTGGTGGGATGACATTTAGTTCCAAGCCTACGGTGGATAGCAGTGATTTTCAGTGCTTGCATTAGGGTACCCAATTCCATAGGAGAATCCATGGCAGGGAGGCTGGAATAAATTATTTTTAAAGGTCCCTTCCAAGCAAAACCATTCCATGGTGCTGTAACAAAGCTAAGTCACTTACTCATCTTTTTACTATCAGAAGTAAACAGACTAGTTTACAGATAAATTTGCAAATGAAACAACACTCATTATCTACTTATTGCCTTACTGATGAGCCAAGAAAATTGAAATGAAACTGAGCAATGAAACCTACTAATGACAACATGGGGAAACAAACTGTAAAATGGCACATACAAACACAGATAATATACCTCCAGAACTACAGCAATCTTAAATTAGTCATATTGCACGTAGAGCATACAACTCAAAGGCACTTTTCAATACAACACATTCATGAGTGTAACTTCCTAAAAGCATTTTTAATAAATGAGAAATGGATTTTGACAATCACACAAATTATTCACACAAATTAGCATACTTGCTCAATTTTTTCATCTTTCACTGAATTGAGGGAAGGCTGTATGCATTATTGCTGTCTGTGAGAACACGTATTAACCACTCAAGAGTAACTGAGTACTATCATGTATCACTACTCATTTTACCTAAAAGCTTCAGCAAGAGCAATTTAAACAATAATTAGAATCCCTCAAAAACACCTGGATTTTTACACAGCATCTTAAATGCTTATCAGACCTCAAGAAGCACAAAAAAAAAGATGTATCCCAATTATCACGGTCTTTAGAAAGTCTTTTCTTACTCCTGCTTTTTGTCAGAGAAGGTGGAAAGTTAGACCTGTCTGTTAGATCTTCCCCAAAAGCCACAAGCTGTCCTTCCTGCACCCCTCAGTCCCTCTCTCCTGCACACTGTGCAGTTCTTTACACGTCTGTCTTCCAGAACAACTGACTGAATGAAAATAGTAGTGTGGCATTTTTCCATATGCTTGAGTCTCACTTTCAAAATGCACCTAAATTTTAAAGCAATTCCTCTTTTTTAATTTCCGGCACTCTTTCCGTATTTTTTGTTTTTATATGAATAAAGCTATTCTATCCAAGAAATGAAGCCAATAGGGAAACAAAGTCAGGCAGGATATCAGGGCACCAATAAACCAGTTATTTTCTACCTTTCTAAATTAAAACTTTAATAATTGGTGCACATTGATACAATGTTGTTGTCATAGCAGAAGTTAGCTTCTTCAAAAAATAATCCTAAGCATCATTGCTTCTTCCCTTCCTTATGTCAAAAAAGTGCCTGAAAGCAGGATTTTCTTTAAAACAATGTAATTATATTTTCCTTGGATATTTGCATCTGCTGTTGTTTTCTATGACAATATGTTTTGCACACTTTAGACAGAAATATAATTGTTCAGCTTTATGACTGGAGTCAATGGAATAATTTTAAAACTATGAATTTCTAAAAAGCAATAACCTATTAAATCACATGTGTTTCCAAGTGCTACCAAACCACTGCCCCCAAAAAAATGTTATGGTAAGTACTTACTCAGGACTACCTCATTTGTTCCTCTTGGATTTAACTGCAGGGAGTTTTAATTTGTGGCACAATAGTCAATCACAGGAGGTATACTCTCCACACTGCTTTTTGCCAGGAACTGCAAACTTGAATGTAAGGGAAGAGAAGGTAATCAGGAATAGTCAGCATGGATTCACCAAAGGGAAATCATGCTTGACCACTCTGATAGTCTTCTACAATAGCATGGCTGGATGGATCAGTGAGGGGGCAGCAGTGAATGTTGTCTACCTTGACTTCTGCAAGGCTTTTTACACTGTCTTCCATAACATCCTTGTGGGTAAGCTCAGGAAATGTGGGTTAGATGAATGGACAGCGGATCAAGGTAGATCAAAAACTTGCTGAATGGCAGAGCTCAGAGCATCATGGCCAGCAGACTAGAATCCAGCTGGAGGCTGGGGAGCACCAGGAATCATCAATACTGGGTCTAGTCTTATTCAACTTGTTAATCAATGACCTTGGCCCTGGTGAGGTACATCTGGAGTACTGTGTTCCATTCTGGACTCCACAGTCCAAGAAAGACAAGGAGCTACTGGAGGGGGTTCAGTGGAGGGCCACAAAGATGAGAAGGGGTCTAGGGCATCCCTCTTATGAGGAAAGACTGCAGGAGCTGGGCCTGTTTAGTCTAGAGAAGAGAAGACTGAGAGGAGACCTTGTCAATACATATAAATATCTCAAAGAGTGTCAAGAGGATGGTGTCAGGCTCTTTCTGGTGGTGCCCAAAGACAGAATAAGGAGCAATGGCCATAAACTAAAACACACAAAGTTTCACCAAGCCGCTCTATCACTCCCCTTCCCATCAGTGAGGTGATACAGTGGCAACTGAGATGAAACATCTCATTTATCTTAACTCCTAGATGTTGTGATCTCAAGCCTGCAAATATACAATCAGAATACGGATATTTAAAAGCAAGAACTGAATTTCAAGAAGATGGAGTGACAGCCAACACTATAACACCTTGCTATCAAGAACAGAGTATTACTCAAAGTATCAGAAGACTACCTTCTAATTTTTTGTAACTATCTCAGTGGGAATAGGTACTTTGGAATACTTGTTCCTAAATATTCATGAATCTTAGCACAAGCATTTATAAAACCACCGAGGTAACTGCCAAGACCATGCTCATTCACAGCAGCTCCTTGTGCTCATAGCACTGGACTTCAAGGTTCAGTCAGAGCGAGTCCTGCCCCCACTCACATTAAAATAAGTATAATGTTTTTGCTTTCGTCAGCTCCTTTCATTACTCATTACCCAAAGGCTGGATGTCTTCCAACGAAGTTCTTTCACTAGCACAGCAAGGGTAGTATCTGAGCCCCTGTTCAGTTCATGCATCATTTCCTTCTCCAGGCTCTCCATAGAGGGCAGCAAACCTACAGTCCCAGAGGACATCCTATATCCAACAGGCTCCTCAAAGCTATCAAGCAGGTGTTCCCAAAACAAGAGACAGTACACGGGAACCAAGGCAGGGACACAACTTTTGCTTCACCCCTTAGGCAACATACACGAACCCAGCTACTCATGTGTCTGATGGCCAAAACACCACCAGCAAGATCCACAATGATGCACATCCAAAGACCTGCAAACATATCAGTTTTGGATCAGGTATTGCATAAACGTGCAGTAGAATAATTTTACAGAAGAAATTTCCCTACATGGATCAACAACCAATGAAACAAGATTAACTAGGAAAATATGTACACAGTTTTGAATGTCTCTTGGAAAAAAATTTATTTCAGAGAAAGCAGTATTTTGCAGGCAAAAGTATGTTAAGGCTAATTTCCATTTGTGATGTCTCTCATCAGTTAGAAGGTTCCTTCTCAGATAAATCATTAATATAAGCATATACGTGAGGGAAAAAATAGTTTAGGAAAACCAAACTGAATAAATTGGCTCCACAGAGTTTTTTACCTTTCCTAATAGAGTTAATGTCCCACGGGTCACAGAGCTGTCTTTTTAGCAGCTTCAATACTTCTCTTTTACCTCTACGCCAGTAAAGAGATCTAATTTATTTAGAATTCTCAAGGTACAGTGTTTTTAATTCTCTGATACCAAGAAATAATTTCTTTTGGTTTTGTTACTATTTTTGAACTACAGTCTAAACAGGGAAAATCTCTATGGCTTTGATTTACTCATCTTGTCAGTCAAGCAATCCTTTAACTGCTGCACAGACCGAGAGTAGGCTGGGAAATAAACGACACATTCAATTCTAGTTAAACGATTTAGAGCAAGCACCACAGCAAAGATGAGAGAAAGAGGTTGAAGATCTCTTCCCCTGTCTGCATCCTCACAGAAAGGCCCTCCAACACACTGCAGAATTTACTACAGACTGCAAAGTACACTTAGTAGGATTTTAGAGCACTCTGGCTGTAATTTCCTCTTTCCTCTTTCACAGAATACATATGTGAGCTCACCCTTTTCTCTGCACGCATATGTGCACAATACACAGATCTGTCTTCAGTAAAAACCTCAATACTAGAAAACTAGAAAATATTAAATTTTTAAATTGAAGAAAGGTGAACAAGTAATCAAACTGAAGCAAATCTTCCTAGACTGAATATAGTGTAAGAAGACTAGTTACTGAAAATGTTCCTGCTGCTGTCACGGTCTTGTACTTACACCTCATTCTTAGTTGAATCAAGAGTTAAACTTGATGCTATTACAGGTAAAGCATCAAAACTGGAAGTGTATCAGGGCTAAACTCTTCCTAGTGTTCATGTCTTTTTTTTTTTTTAATCGGAGTTATTTAAGGACTCAAAATTAATTCATTCTTCTGTCCAAGGTATAAGATAACTTTATAATTATGTGCTCTTTTTAATGCAATTTAAAAAAATCATAATAAAATTCACATCCATATTTCTACATATTAAGTTGCAGAACAAGATAGGAAATAAGATAACTAAAAAGAAAAATTTACTAGGGTAAATGTAATCTACCATCAACTCTTAAGTCTCCAAACAGAAACACTGAAACACTAAAAATGACAGTGAAATAATGCAACTTATCAGCCAGCAAATTATAACGGGTATTAGCCACTACTAAATTTCATGGTGTGTGGTTTTAAAAAGCACAAGTAGTTTGTGTCACTTGTTTTAAAATTTGTTGTCATTGTATCAATCAACAGCAAGAGAAGTTGTATGAGGAAGCCAATAGCAAAACCCCTGACTAATCTGTTCATTCATCAATACCCCTGACCCATAAGAGATTTGACTTTTTGCTTTAGTCTGTGAAGAAGAAAAATTTCCAAGGAAACACAAATTTCATTGGCTGATATATTCTGAACCTATTGCATCACTCGAACAAAAATTAATGCTTTATGTTTTCTTTTTCCTCTGTAAGAAGTTCAGAAGACTGCATTTGTTGGTGGTTTTTTGGTTTACTTCGTAAACTGAAATGTAAAAAATAAGACCTTTCAAAGATGAGTATAACACAAGGATATTAATGAAACTAGAATGTACAGAAATTTTGTTATTCAGATGTTCCACATTTTTCACTGATATAAATAAAAAGGCTAGAACAACGATATGTTATATAAAGAGAACACATTTTCAGTGCATCCTTGCTCCACTTGGGAAGTCTTTGAGACTCTTGTAACTACAGTATTGCCAGTCAAACACAGATAAACCCACCTGCACATGGATTAATCTCCAGAACTGCCTTGTGCAAAGTCAAATGCACTAATTGATTTTAATAAATTAACTGAATAGAAATAGCCTAAGTGATTTGTCCATATTTTAAACCACCTACAGAATATATAAAAGTAAATGCTAGTCTTTATAAATATGAATGTATTTGATGAATTACAGTTTCTCCTGTGTGTCCTCTTGATTACCCAAATACCTGTTGAACACATGCTGGCTAGACAAATATTGATGGGTCCGTTTCATTAGCAATCAGATGCATCATTGAATAGCTCAGAACAATGCCACACATAACCTCAGGAAATCAAATCAGGACTACTACACAGATAGTTTCCAATTAATTTATATTCTTCATAGGCATTTAAAGTGACATGCTTTGAATAAGGTACTGATGTTTGATTTTGAAGACAATTCTTTTTACAACATAAAATTTTCAGTAAGATCAAATACAAAACTCCCTTTTCAGGAAGCTAATGTCATTTCTATTGCTGTGATTGCAAATTTCAGTGACTGGGTGTTTGGGGGTATTTATGTTCTTTTGCACACTATTTAAAAGGGTTGACACCAATTTTAGTTTATCAGTTGTTCTTCTGATTTCACTTCTCTGTCATGTTTTTCCTTTATGACTAACACACTTTAGTATCAAACTCTGCTGGTTTTAACAGTGCTACTGGTAAAAGAATGATCACGAAATAGAGACAGACAAATACCTTGGTTTTTTCTTGCTGAAATTCTATCTGGATGTTGGTTAGTTTAGTTCGCAGCTCCTCATTAGCAGCTTGCAGGGCTTCAGTCTCCATGTCGGACTTCTCTCCCTTGGCACGACTTTTCTTTGACATAATTGTTTTTGAAGTTTAAAATAAAATGTTTGCTCCACACTGAGCTAC
The DNA here is from genome assembly GCA_013399875.1 of Gymnorhina tibicen. Taxonomy (NCBI): domain Eukaryota; kingdom Metazoa; phylum Chordata; class Aves; order Passeriformes; family Artamidae; genus Gymnorhina; species Gymnorhina tibicen. The sequence goes on along the minus strand of VXAZ01005920.1, from coordinate 373,385 downwards.
CAGCTAGTGTCTTCTGCTTTTAGCATTTAAGAATTGTGCAGTGGTCAACAAAACCTTTCACACAAATCTCTGCCATCATGGGAGCAGTTTCTCATGGCCTGGAAGAAGCAAAGTGGTAGGAACAGAATTAGGCCACAGCATTGAGCAGAATCAAAGATCAGACTTAACATCCATTTTTAAAGCACATTGAACTTCCTTGAATTATACTATACCTCATAGTGTACCAGAATTTGAAAGAAACAGATAAGAAGTTACACAATATTTCACCATCTCTAAACTCTATCCACTGTATTCGGACGTTCATAGAAATACAGGTGTTTACAGTTATGATGAATATAGCATATAAACAGAAATTATATCTTATTCAAGACCTGACTAAGAACCATGCTCAGGATTCCCAAGAGCCACAGAGAAAACCATAAATTCATTGAGGTAGTGTTTCAGTGGGAATAGTTTATTTCCTGTAGTAAGAAAGCATTTCTCTCCCTAATGTATCAGTTATAATGCATAATTGTATTATTCAGAATTATCATCCAGTTTCACATCATTGGCATCTATTAAAAAGGTACCACAAAACTGGAAAAACATTAACAAATTTTCCTTAAAGTATCATATATGTAACCTGCTTATGTTCAGGGCTAATACCGTTTGAAAAGCTATAATGGAAACAAGAAGGTATTTAACTTCATTTTCATTTCCCAGCATGCTCTAAGCTGAAAAAGTATTCAATTATTTAAATCAGCTTTATGTAATATTCAAAGAGAATATCAATATCAGACAAAGAACCCTAATTCAGATAACTAGGAAATCCCATGATTAGTTTGCTTCATGAGTAGTCATAGAAGTTTAATCTGTGACTTTTTCCCTCTCTGTTTTCCTCTAAGAATAGCCAGGCGCTCCACAAGAACAAACTGAGGAACAAGTGCTATCAATGCTGAACTAGTTTTCATAGCCATGTCCTCCACTCATTTTAAATATCCACATAATTTCATTATTAAATTGTCAACAAAGCAGAAAGGTTCCTACTTTAAAACCGAACAAGTAAATGTGTATTATATTGCCAAGAAAATTGCTATCAAATTGCCTTCAAAAAATAAGCTGCTCTATCCAACCTACTACTGCTGGGGAGTTATTTTAGAAATTGTATTGGAGTGAGAATCCCGTGAATTCCTTAGCACGTACTTTCTAAAGGGTTAGTGACCAATACCTCAGGTGTGTACAGACAAACTAAACAGCTCAGTTTTGTTCTCCTCTTCAAGGACTGGTAAACAGGTGGTGAGTTAAATATCTTGCTCAGAATAACAAGTCAAATCAGGCAAAAAGTGAACAGAACTCAGGACACCAAGTCTCAGTCTGGTTGACGATAATCCCATTGAGTTCTTTCATTCATAAAAACCAATTGAAGAAAAAAACTAACTTTACCAATTATTTGCTGAAGTAACAAGCGAAATAGTTGTTTTGGTCTGTAATATCAGGTATCTTTCCTTTGAAATATAATAATCTATTGAGTTATCCTATTCAATAAAATTTTATCTGTTCCTTATATTCATTACATGCAGCATTTTAATACATAATCTATGAAAAAACAGGAACTGAAATACATTTTAATTTTATTATGTATCAGACCTACCCTGCAAAACAAACACTGGTGCTATTGTGATTTTACTCATAGTAGCTGATTCAAAAAAAACAAATCAGCAATATTCTTACAGTAAATTACAAAAAGGAACTCTTTAGTGAGTAGAAGAAACGTGAGGAATTACTGTTCTTAATAAAGGAATTTCATGCTATTAATCTATGGAGTTTCTACGATACTAAAGACTAAAACTATATTAAACCACTATATTTCATCCAAAATCCTTAACTGTATGGAAAATTTTAATTCAAAATCAGTTGCTAGTGTTACTTTCCTGGGAAATTTGTAAAGAATATCTAAAAAAACATAGATATGCTAATCCAATCTATAATAATTCCACAGTATTTACAAGGTGAAAATGGAAATTAATTGTTCCTCATCTCAAAGGCCATCTGCAGTATTCAGGTTCTATCAAGGAATTATTCCTGAAAACATCTCTAAAACAAAATCTCTGATGTAGCAAAATTATGTATGATTTAATTCAGTAGACGATTAACTTAGCTGAGGAAACCAAAACCATACCTCACTGGCCTGGCAACATGAGTTTTAACCCCACTAGATCCTGCCCTGTCCCTTTAAAACTACAGTTTGGAAAAAAAAACCCCAACACTTAAGTGTTTGCTTCTCCATAAGCAAAATGAGAAAAGTCAAGTAACTGTGCTCAGAGTGAATATGAACAATGTCCAGAAACAGGGTCACCATGTATATTTTGTTCAGTAATAACCATCTCCCCAGACTGTAGCGTGTTCCAAGTGTACTATGAAGATACTAAGCCATTCAGTGTGAATATTTAAACTTATATTATGTACGTCAGGGGATGCCTGGCACCGGCCAGGCATAACTCTCAGTGACTGCAGAGCTCATATTCTGTCACAGAGTCACCATCACTCAGAGACTTTAAAAACATAAGGTCCTACAATCAGGTACCAGAACCATACGGTTTGTCTGCATTTGAAAACAGGCAGGTCTAAATATAATATGCATTACTTAAAGCTGTTCAAATTTAATACTCAAATTAGCTTTTAAAATTAGAGACTTCAGCATTATTCTTTGAAGTACTCTTTAGAATTAAAAAAATTCTCAAGGCATTGCTCTCAATCCTTTTCCTTCAACTTGCAGCATTTAAAAATTGTACCTTTCAAGCAAAATAAAAGCTTAGACTCGGAACCTGAAGAAAATCAACCTCTTCTCTTATAGGCATTCAGGGAAGGAAAGTAGGGAGGGGAGCGAAAACACCACCTCCCAACCAAACTAAACATAATAAACCTTTCAAAACCACAAAAAAAACAAAAGAAAAAGAAACAACCAAAAAAAACCCCAAAGCAACAACAAAAAGCAAACAAACAAAAACCAAATCAAACCAAAAAAACCACAGAACAGAAGAACCCAAACCAAGAAACAACCACCCATCAAGCTGCATTTGTGGGCATAAAAAAAAGTTTCCATTTTTACTCTTCCCTAGATACATCTTCCAGCCTACCTATTTCAAAAGCAGGAACTATGGCAACACAAAGCCTATCTATATACTCAGAGAGGCACAGAGCCCTGACACACAACGGCTGAAGCAGAGAGTGCATCCTGATTCCCAAATGAAACAGGCAGAACCAGTGAGTGCCTAGATTCCCTTCTAGTTGACTACCCACATTTAATATTTGGATAAAGGTCAGGACAAAAAAACCAAACCAAAACAAAACAAAAAAAACCCCACTAAACAACTTGTAAACACAGTGAGAAAAAAGGAAAAAATACTCCACTCTAACAAAATTTTACTGATGCAGACGCTTCAACCAGCAACCTATTTATTAACTCACCATATGTCTGCTGAGAGGCAAATTCATGACACCAGGATACAGTCCCACAATCACTCTGTGAATAAAAACAGCCACTTCCTGCACTCTGAGTTCTACACACTTCTTGCAAACCTTGGAATCATTTGAATGTATTTTATATTTCACACCAAAAAAAAGGATACGAAAGAGTAATGGATTCTAAATCACAAGTCACGTTTTCAGCAGTCTCTGGAACACACCAAGTTTCTCTCTTTACTTGATAAGTATAGGGGCAATTGTCATTGAAGAAAAACAACACAATAAATAAACTTGATTGGATTTGAATAAATTGTTCAATAGTTTGGGGGACTGGGGTGTAAAAGATCAAAATATTTAACACAATTTGTCTTATAGATGTTTTGGAAAATCCATTAAATTCTTAACGTACTAGAGAATCAATCAGCTGAACAATGTCCTAACTTCCAATTTCTCTTCTATTTGCTTAAGAGATTTAAAGGATGCTTTTTATCACTACCTCAATCTCTTCCTTGGTTTTATTCCTTGGACCTCAAACTATGTAATTAATTGCTATATGATGATTCTAGATGTTAAAGATTAATAAAACTTAGTAGAAAATAAAAGAAAAATCAGTTACTGAAAAAACGTGAAAGTGCAGCATCAAAGAATTTTGATTACATAAGAGTAAGGAAAAAAGGAACCCAGTACTTTCTATTGAAAGTAAGTCAACTGAAAGAAATGCAAGTCTTTAAACATGATCCTGTACGAAATACACAAAAATATGTGGAGGCTTATATCTTTGGAGAGTGTGTCTTTCATTAACAAACAGTAATCAACAGGAAAAATAAGTACACCAATAAAATCAAGTAATAAATATGGATAACATGGTAACACAAAAAATTTACTAAATTGTATCAACCAAAATTTTGCATTTCAGCCTTATTTCAGACTTCAACAACATTATTCAGCTGCAACACAATTTTTGGAAGGTGAAATTGTCAATGAGTCATCTCAGCTGAAACACCAAGCCGAAACTCAGGTACTGGAGGGAAATAAAAAAGCTTCTTCATCTAGACACTGCACCTCAACATAAATAGTGCTCCATTTTACTTCAACTTTTTTTATTTCAATCTTTCTCTTACAATTATGCAGAGCCTAGTGCAAGCTACCCATAATCCTCACTGTGTTTGTGAACATGAGATGTAAGTACATTCTCAGATTCTGAGTACATTCTCAGCATAGCACAATTCTGTACATTCAAGAAGTTTAAAATAAATTTTATTACTGTAGCATCTGACATTAGTAAATGCAGTGGACACAGGTACAGTGCTAACTTCAGAAGTAACTTGCAGTTCACCTATGTTATAGCTTAAAAAAACAGCGATAATCAGCCAGTGACTGTATGGGAAAGACAACATTCACAGCTGCCCAAGGCACATTTCTCACAAGGTTCAGATGACCTACATTTACTGCTTCAATTCTCAGTTCTATGGAATAAAACATGACTGAATGGATAAAAGCAGAAGAACCTCTACAGGACTGTAAAATAATACTCTTCACAGTCAAAAAATCTAAATACAAATTATCAATATAATTTTCTAAGAATATTGTAGACTGGTCACCTTCCTGATACCCCTTTGTTAGTTACCTACAAAGACAGATCTATTTCTGTAACAGTAGAACCTTTGAGGGTTATTTTAAATCATAGCCCACTTAGGGAAATACAGAGTTTCCTTACAGTGGAACACTTTGTAAATGTCACTTGCAATTTTTTGATGGATAAAACCAGAAACATCTTTATTGTTAACTAACAGTTCCACATTCATTTTTTAGATTCACAGCCTGAAGTCCTGAGCCATTCTTGCTTTAATAAGAATACACCTTATAGGGTCAAACTATATGGAAAGCAACCACCAAGAAACTATACACATTTCTTCATTGTTTTTTTGCCAAAAGACCTCATAGTAACATAATCCTGCAGAGCCACGTGGAACAGAGATTTCCTTGGTAGAGATTACAGTGTAGCATGAGTTAGGGCTTTTATGACACTTGTTCAGATTTCCACAGCAGGTGACATCCTGAGGATGAGCACTGGATCTTCTGTCCTGCTTCATAATTGCTTCTGTACTTTTTCAGTGGCATCTCAACAAAGGTGATCTGTGAGTCTGTCACTCCACAGTCTTTCAGGAAATTCCCAATGCCCTCAGGAATCAGTACCCAGGTTTTAACTTCTCACCACAAATCACTGACTTCCAGGTCCTTATACAGAGCAGAACTAATTAACAGAACTAGTTTGGCAAGTTCTGAATGAATTTCACCAATGCACTCATTTTCTCTTCAGTGAATTGATTGCCTGTGACATGTCTGCATCTGTTAAAACACATGCAACTAAAATATGTATCCAAGTCACTGCATTCCACCAAAAAAAAAGGAAAACAAAACAAAAAAGTAAGTATTTTAAACTCATTTAGACCCTATGCACACACACAAATGTGTGTGTGCCTACTAGTAACAACCATGTGACATTGAATTTTTATTTTCAATTGGTACTACTGCATGCCACTCGATAGGATCCAGTATATTAATGGCTTCATTCTAGTGAAAGGACATAAGCAGCCCACCAAAAAAACCCCCAAAAAACTAGCTCTTACTTTAAAAGGAATTATCACAAGTAAAAAGGAGTCTTTTTAGATTTAGAATCTTCTGAAGAGGACACAGCAGGAGGAAGGGAAGGGATTCTGCACCTCCCTTCTGCACTACACAACACTTTCATACACTAGGGGTTACTGAAAACTTAACCTGAATCCCTTCTCAGAAAACTATGAGCTTGATTCCAGGACTTTCAAGTAAATAAAACATATTCACTGGCTTCACTGAATGTACATGCTTTATTAATATTTACCCAATTTCACTTATAGCACTGTTTCAGGGATTTATCAAATCATTAATCATTAAAATCACTCTATTAACCCTATTAAAAGACAAAATGCTACAAACAGGAGTCCTGTGACACATATAAAATAAAACAGACACTAACACAGAAAGGCAAAGTTCAAATGCAACTAAAAATGGTACTACAGAACCCTCCCTCCGTCAAAACTCAGCTCTGATACACAGCCAGAGTGCTTTAGGGTGCTGGGTTCACTGCAACTCCAGAGAGGCAGCTCTAGGCAGAGCTGTTCCTCTCATCTCTGGGCCAATTCCTTTCTTTCCAGCATGGACAGGAGACCTGACCTGATGCCTGCAGTCCAGCACAGCGCATGAGCCTCTGGAACTTCTCATTGTGCCCTGGGTGTGATGCAGGGAGATCCCTGCACTCTCACGGAGGAGCAGCATTCCCATTAAAGCAGAACATTTAAGAGCAAAAACAGAAGGAGGAAGAAAGGGCAAGTTATAGCATTTCTCAGTCAAGAGTAGATAAAGGGCAAATATGGAGACAGATTCTAATATCTTTATTGACTATCACTGACAGCCCACAGATGTAATCAATCTGCCAAATTTAGGCTTTTGGATTAGACTGGACCAGCTTTGTTTTGCTACTCACCTGATTTTTGCAGGAAGCTTCCTTTGGGTATTTTTTTAAACCCATCATTATTATTATTATTATCATTATTATTTTTATCTTATTTTAAAGAGCTAGAATAGCTAAAACCTGAAACTAGAAAAATTAAAAATTCAGGAATGATAGCTGTGTAGTAAATGTAAAAGGCAACTGACAGGTTTGGGGGAAGAGGTTCAGATTCCCAATTTGATGACTCAAGAGAGAGGAGGAACCTCAATGAGAGAAAATCTAGGGTAGTCTAACACTTCATTGCATCTTGAATATTTATGATTTTGTAAATCAATAGGACAAACTTGAGTGGTCAGATAGGTGTAAGGAGGAGAAAGGTGCTTCTGGATGTGATATTAGTTATCAGCTGAACAGTGAAGCAAACAAGGGAGGCACGATTTCATTCCACTCTCTCTGATCTCAATAATTATTTTGTGCTGTTGACTACCTTTACTAAGTCTGCAAGCTACCTCATACTGTGCCAGACAGCTCACATTCCCACCTCACTGCTCCACCACAGAAGAATCACACAGCTCTGTGCAGAGCAGCACGAGTACATCATCCAGCACAAAAAAGAATTACAAAACTTCTTCACCTACCAAGGGGTGGCTCAACTTTCACACAGCTTCTCATATATCACAACTCTTAGCCAAAATGAAGACATCAGCCTATTTCAGTAATACAGGAAGACTGACAAAAGAACATGCTTTATTTTCTCCAAAGCTCCTGTCAGGCTCCACTTTGCCAAGTTCCTTAACTCTGGAGATCAAAGTAAATATATACACTACAGAACTGGCAGTGCTGTTGCTTAGATTTTGAAGTCATAGAATCCCCAAAAAAGTACCTATCTGTGCTCAAGAATTTAGGACCTCAACCTTGTGTTTGATCACTGCATCAAGGACTCCTGCTCAACTTCAGTGTTCTTGAACATCACATTCAAATCTAATTTCAAATCTAACTGGATAGCAATTATTATTATCTTAGTGGCAACACACAGGCTAAGGTTTGATGGATTTTGGTTCCATCTACAGTTCTGTCACAGATGCCTTGTATTTTCTTTACCAAATCACTTAATCTCTCAGGAAAGTGGGCATTGCACTTGCAGAAAGACTATGAGAAATATATTCTGAGGACAATATTATGAAATAAGAGACTGGATACTGGTTATGAGAAATGAAACTTATGAGACCTAGAAAGAGTCTGCAATTTTTTTGTCATGAATCATCCAATTTAGTGTCCCACAAAACTGCAATTTCCTCGGAAGATCTGTTAACTTTCTCACAGCAGTGTTCTGACAATCAGCCAGCTAAAACTGGTATTTCAAATTTAAAACTGGTATTTGAGTGAACGTTCATTGCAGTGAACAGAGTTTAAGTCACTGTGGCTACTGGCTGATGCAACTGCATCACCTGGGATAAAACATTTAAACTGGGTGTTTCAGCCAGACTAGTTTCTTTCCTCTCTCAACTCTCTGAAAGGGAGCTATGCAATGGCTTCAAACTACAGGCAGGAAGAAGCACAGCTAGATACTAACGCAGCAAGAGCCTGGAGACAAACTTTTGTTTCTCTCTCTGGTTGAACAGGACAGAGACAAACATGACAAAGCACAAGAAAAGCACAGAGGAGAAACTGTGAACTAAAGGCTTTCTGTCTGTAACCATCTTCCGACATCCACAAATAGAGAACGCTTCACCACCGTGAGGAGACTACAAATAAACTACCCTCCTGGTAACTGCCAGCAAATTTGATTCAAACCATTCCAGACTTGTTGGAAATGTTGTTGGCACGCTGGCCACCAGAAATACAAATGTGCTCTCTGAAGATACTTAAAGTTGAATGTGGTGGCCATGAAGACTTGCAAAAAATATATTTATCCAGATACATATATCAGCATCATTATTTTAAGGATAGCATCCCTCAGAATGTTAAAAAGCAGACACATTCAGTCATGGTTCACCTTAAAAAGAGAGAAACAGGCAAATAGCCATAAATACAGAACTCCAGAAATACTCTGTGACACATCACTATAGACTGTGACACCTTCTGTTGTCCAGATTAGACTGTCCCAAAGTATTCTGAAACTCAGAAATTAATCAATGCACACACACACACACACACATATATATATATATATATATATATGGAAATAAAGCCTCCTAAAAGCTTCCTAAATTTGGGATAATGTTAGACAAAACCAGACTACTTGCACATGCAACTTTGAGCTCTCTAGTATGCAAGTTGTGTATGCAACTTATGGGGATATCCAGTTTATGGGGGCACAGCATTACCAGCAGTGTATCCTATACTGCTGAGTGTTGTCATAGTCAAGCTGATTTGGATACTTAGGGGAATTAAAAATTGATTTGTTGTTCACTCTGAAGAAAACATTCTTTACCTATATAACATCTCCCCTTCACTGAGAAATCAAGCTTTCAATTCATATACTGTTTCAGAGACCAGACAGTGAAGATGGTACAGTGTATTGCATAAAGTTGAAGCCAAGATGTGTCACCTAAAGCTTACAGAAGTCCCAGTAATTAAATGAAAAATGTTTCTGCTTCGTTGCTTCACACAACCTCCTTCCTGCCATGGTGCTATGCTGCCTGCAAAGGAGGCTATTCTCTGGAAGGTCTAAATGATTTTGTAAATCATCTCTGACCATGGAAAAAAATCCTTTTTCAAGTTGTACTATCATGTAAATTTGACACAGTTGCAATCCTATCTATGAATCCAGTTGTGTAAAAGTATGTTCATATAATTTCTGCTATGAATTGATCTTAGTGTTCGGTTCTGTTCCTCTTCCTACCTCATCTCCTAAAAGAGGGGGCAGTGATAGGTGACCCTCAAATTTAGGGTCCTAGCAGTGGCTTTACAGACAAACTAAGTCTTACTGAAGACTCAGTGGAAAAATATGGAAACAGGTATTGCCAAAAAGTATTCTTTCTACATCATCTCCCTAAACTTTAGGTGAAAGTGTGACTAAGCTTTTGGTTTAAGGTTAAGGTTAGCATGGCCATGGCAGTAACACTGCAGCTTTTCACCTCCTACATAGCAAGCCTATACTAGCAAAACTGAAAGCTACACGTAAATCAAGACTTAGCCATTACCTGCATACATTGCCCTTGTACATGAAAGGGGAAATGCTGCCTGTTTCAGTGAACAATGTGAAAACCGGGAGTTACTAAGTGAAACCACACTCATTCCCCTCCCAGGGCATATCAATTCAAATGGCTATGCTAAAAACACATACTCTTTATTATTTTCTTTGCAGTAGACATCTGGAAACATCAAAAAAGATCTTCACTAACACTTTCCAAATGTTTTAAGGGATTAAGAATAGAAAATTACTAGATGTTTTCTTTGAGATATCCAACTCTTCACCAGTAAATAACAAGGTTATGTGTTTCCTTTCACTGTCCCAGAGTGTGCATTTTTAATTCTTACACTGATTGTTGGAAGTTAATTGAAATGCCCAAATACTCTCCCCCTCCCTTCTACTAAAAAATCTCACATTTTTGTCTTGTGTTGTAATAACATCCAGCACACCTGTATAAATATAGTATGTGCATATGTGCACATGATGGATTTCCTTCAGAAAGGGTAAGCTGCAGGTGTAGAGATTAAAATTAGTGTCCTTCAAGATTTTTCTCCTAGAAATCAACATTTACACAATGCTATGCATAAAACAGGCTTTTCCCCACATGCATACATACACTGCTATAATAAAATCCCATTATCAAAGCTATTTAATATTCAAAACATCATTAGGAGCTATTGACATTACTAATTACTTTAATTGAGGAGCTGAGAAAAACAAACAAAAAGCTAGAAAGACAACCATAACCAAGAGAGAGCATATTTATCAAGAAAAAGCACCGGGTATTGCAAAACTGGTATATCCTAAGGAATTTTCAGAACTGCCAATTTTATGGCCTCTCACTACTGTTTACTGAATGCACACCCCATAGGCTACAGGTTTCTCACACTTCATACCTTTTTTTTCCATTCATTTATGAACATACAAGGAGCAGAAGAGTGAAGGTCTGCTGTGCTTAATACTGGACAGCAAGTCTGATATATTTGAGAGCCCTTTCCATGGTGTCAGGAAAGTTTGTTTAGTTTTCTTTTTAAGACCTCTTGCAAACACTCAACACACAAATTATTACTTTTAGATGACTAAGTGCAACATCCCTTATCTTATCTCAACATGACCATTACCAACCACAGACTTATCTAATGGGAAAACATGTGTGGGAATTCTGCCAGCAGCTGCACAGCTATCAGCCACCCAAATGTATTACCTTGTTACATTTGCAAGGAAGAGAAACTCTTTAGACACAAGCATGTTATAGCACTTGTTTTCTGTGTTTGGAGAATAATGGCTCTGTAACCACGTGGCAGTGAACATAAGTAACATTTGTACAGAGGATTAGTCAGCACAGATTGTTTGTTCAAAGGATGTTAGAGAAAAAATGGAAACATGAGAGCACTACTGAAGTTCATCTCAATTTAATGTTCACCATTCAAAGAAAGGGGAAAAATAACCATCTTCAGTAGATTTCATGATCAGTCAGCAAAAGAAAGAAGGAGCCATTTAAAAAAATGGCCAGGCTTGTTGCAGCAATTCTAAATTTTCACAGAAGCAGCCAGTCCTTCTCTAAAGCAAAGTGGCAGCTCACAGCTGCATGATATAGCAGCACCATTTCTGCATGAATGCTTGTGTTTACACTTCCATTCTGAGGAGACAGTTGGAAGAGATCAGGAATCGTCTAGACAAACAAGAAGACACTGACATGCAAGAAATATGACTAATCAAAAAGACAAACAGGGACCAGATAGGCAGGATTTTTTCCTGTAGCACTGGGCAAATGTGCATAGGCAATCCAGAAGATGAAAACCCACTGTTCAAATCTTCATAAGCTAGTTCCGACTATTAGGATAGACTTAGATAATTTGCACAGGACAAAATCACTTTCCAAAATACACTGGCTGTTAAAGACTCATGTTTGGAACACTTCATCATTATTATGCAGAGTCAGCTAAACAAAATATTAAGACTAAATCAAATTTTTAATCTATGTTCGACTGTTTGGATGTAGAGGAACAGAACAGTCTAAAGGACAACGAGGAAAATAATCTTTAAATAGCATTCTTTCAAAATTTAAGAATTAAAATACATTCACCTTCACAGAAAGCCAAGTTATAATACTCATCAGCTGGGTTTAGAGTTCAGCATTTTAATTCTTTTCAAAATCATTTACTTTCTGTTATTATTAAGTAGACATGGAGATAATTTTTTTAGATACATCTATGACTGAAGTTCCTCATGCATTTACCATAAAGTGTTAAACCTAGTCAGAAGTAAAGGATGAACTACCCTGCCAGGTACAGAAGGGAAAATTTAGGAGTCACATCAGTTTATCTGTTGCCCCCAAAACAAAGTTAGTTACAAATTACAAATTACAAATTAATTATTCTCTATAGTAAAAGTTAATTATATTAACAAACATTAAATTATTTTAGATATACTTTTCAACTCTTTATATGTTGTTTTATAATGACTATACTACAATGAAATTCATTGAAGTGTTAAAATCAAAGATAATACAATGAAGTAGTAGCTGTTTTTGAGTGTCACAGAAAACAGATGGGCCCTAAGATTCATTTTGTATCCTACCTTTTTTGCTTTATTCTTTCCTTCTTTTTGACTTTTTCATTGATGATAATGCATTCTACAGCTGTCACTTCCCATAGCAATTGCCTTATTTAATGTCATACTTTTCTATTCAGAACTGAGAAGGAAGTGTTCACTGTGCACCATACCAAATGTAACAAGGTATATTTCAAATCAAGCAAAGTTTGTGAGTAGCAAAGAGGCAACAATTTCAATATGCAAACCGCAAAATAGCCATTGGGAAAGGATATTTCCTGGGTTAAGGCTGCTTTGCTTTTCTTCTCTGCTACAGTCTTCTGGGAAACCTCAATTATATTCTCAACATCTTTCTAGATAAAAATGTCTTTTCTAGGGACTAACAGCATTTTGCTGCAGAAAGGACAGTTACACAGAACGGGGGTTATTTCCTAATAACTCTGTCATCACTGCAGGACTACCACAAGATGAAAAAACAAAAAATTAGGCACTGTGTTGAACTGTCATCCTTACCATACTTCTCTAATAGGAGGAAATGGGTAATTTCAAGATGATCCTTGAAGCAAACAAGTATTATGTTGGGGTTTATGCATGGCACATATAACTGCCTGCTGAATACCCAGACATGTGCATATTATAAACACATGAAAGTCAACAGAAGGTTGGGAAAGTCTGTCAAAGGAGCTTAGCTCTCTTGACTGAGACCAAAGCAGCTAAAGCTCTTCTAGTTTATTAATGGTGACAGATACAGATGAGGTAACACAATGGTCAAGTCAGCAAGCATATCATAAATATAAGACTCTAAGGACCCTTCTGTACTGCATGTCTTAGATGCCATGGCGGGGGGGAAGGGGGGGAGAGGGAACAACTCTTAAAAAAATTAATAAAGAAAAGAAATCACAAGTAAAAAAATGTTTATATCAAGAATCTGTTCAGTGACTCCAGAAAGCATGTCTTTAAAGAGAACCAAAGCACCTCACAAAAAGACAAAAGCTTCATATAGATTTGATTTATTTTTACTGCGAAATCTGTTTGGGTTTAAAAGTCTCTCACAGTACAAAAAGACTTTCAAACTTGAAGCTTCAAATGATACTGTCTCTAATAAAATGATAGCATCATATCTGTATGGCAGATTTATTCTCTTCCTACCCAGCCAACATGCTGGCAATGCACAGTACCTTTCTCTCATCCACAGGTTTCTGAGGCAGTTGTGTTTGATTTTAATTTAAAGAGGTGAAGACTGAGCAGCACTGGTAGGTAAGTCACGAGCTATGTTTGTTCTGGGACTTTCCACACCACAACTCCTAGTCCTGTTGGCACGTTCTCCTTCTCATCAGCAAGGAGGGCTTCCTGAGTAGTATTAGTGACATCATCTGTCAAACAAAAGAGAAGAGATTTAATACAAATCAGATTTGATTACCAGCTTTGATGGTAGCAATGCAATGGAAATATATTTACACACGGTAACAAAATGCAACAGAATAAGGTATCGTACAAAATTGCAACTGTGGGATCTTCTTTCCATAAAGAACACATATGCAATGGTGGCCTTTGCTGGATGGTCCTCAGTGAAAGCAGGATGGAAGCTGCTAAGTGCCTTGGCAATCAGACGAGGTCAATCCAGACTGTTAACTCTGCCTAGCTAACACTAAATTTGTATTCCATTTCAACACAAGTTACTGGGTTTTGGGATACAGGCCCAAATTGTCATGGTGGCCACCTGTAAATTGTAACATACAGATTGGTCACTGCTTTGAATCTTTATAAATACCAAAAATATACCTACATAAGGAAGTTACTGTGTCATATTGAAGGGAGGACAAGACTGAATTTTAGAAAACCTGAATTCTGCTCTTTAAGGCAATGATCTGAAAACAGATCATTTAAGGCTCCTCTCTGAAAACAAACAACCAAAGGACAATGGACAAGGCCTTGATATTGTCTTTCTTCATATTTCTTTATAATATTTCAGTGCATTTTGATCACAAAGGGAAACAACAGAAATATTTGTATTTTTGTTGATGTTCACTGCAGGTTAATTTGAATTGCTATTTCCCATGCACAGAAAAAGTTACAGAAATAAAATTATCATTACGGAGATATCTTTATGGAAAATATCACTCTGAAAGCTTAATGACTGTAAGAAATTCAAGTTTAGTGAGTATCATCTACCTCAGTTTTCCTCTAAACCCCTTTAACTGCACCTTTATTTACACTGCAGAGTGAAAAAAAAGAGAGTAAAGTCTCCTCAGTACTAAACCTTCTTTTGATATACCCTTTGTCTCAGAGATTGAGGACAAGTGAACTGAACAAGGCAAACAGATTTCAGCAATTTCTTAAGCAGACATGGCCATGTGGGGGTCTCCAAAGCAGAGGGCTGGCAGACACGACACAGAACTGCACTGAAACATGATGGATATAACCACTATCATGTGCAATGTTAACATCTTCACAAAAAACTGTATTTCACATAAACTTCATCAGGATTGCATCCAACAGTACCAGTCCCAAAAATGTAACTTCTAAACTATTTCCCTTGCTGGGAAATACTACATTTCTCTCCAGGGGCTTCTTTAAGGTGAAACAGTGGATTCTGTTGTTAGTGGTGGCTTAAAACCTAAATCCTTAGGGAATTTACTAGCTTATTTGTTCAATAAAGACAGGCATCTGGGTAGTATTTAATGGAGAAAGGAAATCTGAATAGTCATTTCCTTAGGGCCAAATTCACTGCTGTGAGAATTTTCAATACTTTTGAAAAGGATGAAAGTACAGCTAGGGCCAGATCATGGCAGAAGATCAAAGTGCTGAAACAGCTTAGTTGGCATATTTAAGTAGCACAAAACACTGGGAAAGAGGAATTCAATTTATTTATATAGTAACAAACCTCCTCAGGCCAAGCGCCTCTATTTTTTATGACATCAGGTATGTCTCACTTCAACCTATCTTAATCATCCTTTTTGACTTGCCCTATTCTTAAATATTGCAACACTGTCATTCCACATAAAACATCCTGCTGCTTTCTTCTGGCCTTCAGGTAGCAATCTGAATACATTTGAATAAAAGTGAAAGAGAAGGTTTCCCCGTATTATGCAATATAAAAAATACCTAAGACAAAGCAAGAATTTACTTGTAAAAGGTAAGTGCAGACAGCAATCAGACCAATAAGATGATAACAAAACAGACCAATACCCACAAGACTCAAAAGGAAAAAAAAAAAGACAAAAAAGCACAGCTCCAAATTCAAAAGTCATCTGGGTAATTTGTCTACATTGAGTCATGTACTTATGTTTTAGCATATCTACTAATTCTGCAATACCAATTCTTCTAAAGGGTAAGCTATTAGATCCTAAAAAGCTTATTGTTAAGATTAATAGTTTTATTTGAATTCTGTAGTAAATTTGGAAATAAAAACTATCTTAATAATACTTTTGGCCAGCTGGCCACACTACATAACAAGAACAGTGTTTACAAAAGTTTAGAGAGAAGAGTGAAACAGAGATCTAGAATCTGTGTAAGTTACAGTAACATATAAAAAGAAGAGCATATAAAAAGAAGTAGTATAGTAATGTGACAATATCTACTTCTGAAAGTAGATGTTTCAGTAGTGTAACATACCAGTGAGATTAAAAAAGAAGATTAATTGGCAATAAATCTTGCAAAAACTGGGGCAAATTTGAAACATTTAATTATGCCAGTCAGTACAAGTTGTTAAGAGCGCTATTCACAACGAATTACCAGCAACCACTGGAAAACTACAACCTAATAATCCTTCAGTAATCTTCCTACAGCTTCTTAAAAGATATGGTAATACAAAAATAACTTAAAATAATTGGATACTTAATTTCTCATTTCCAGTAACTGCTAAGCTAAATCTATCTCTAATGGTGGAGAGGAAGGATAAAGAGGGGAAGCTATTACTGTGGAAATATATCTGTTAATCTACAAACAAACAGAGCATAAACTACAGCTGTTCAAATTCATTCAGAATTCAGAATATACTACACACACCAAAAGAACCTCAAAGAACCAAAACTATGATAGAAATAATTTGACAGACAAGCTGATGTTTGATAATTTACTGATTTCACTCAGCGCAATGAAATCACCAACGTGTTCATATCCTGTAGTTATGGCAGCACATGCTAAATAAAGAAAGTTGATTCAGTTATGTTCTTTATCATATAATGGCTCTCTAGACAAAATACAGTGTTACAAAAATGAAGGGTTTCCTCTGTTTACATGGCCATGACTTGCAACACTTGTCAGCATTCCCCAAATAGTTAGGAAAGGCTGGAAAGTATTCAAGATTGTTTGTTCAGGTTTTTAATCACAAACTGTAATACATGGAATCTTTGGTGACGGTTCTGTTTCTCACACTTTTACCTCCATCATGACAGGTAGCATCACATCTTGAGAGCAAGGTAAGTTTAAAGATAAGAGAGTAAACACTGATGAGAGAGTAAACAGCCTCCATCCTTTCCTTGAGATTCCCAAAATAGGCAAAGAACCGAGGTTCTCAGAGATTTTAGCCAGATCTGTTCACATGGGACATCTTAGTCTATCTCAACTCTTAAACAGAGTGCATTACTTACTGAAGGTTTAAAAAATAACTGCTGAGGTGGACAGATATTTTAGACTTTTTCTTGGAAAGCAGAACAGCTGAGGACAATTCCTCTGACAACTGGGGTTATGTTGTGTACAGTCCACATATGCAGGGTCTGTGGACTGTAAGGGGTGGGGTGGGGATCTCAAAAGAACACCTTGTTTTGTGGAAGAGTAGTACTAAACCTTCCTTCCATCCTGCACACCTCAAATAGGAACAGGCAGGGTCCAACTGTAATCCTCAAAGCAGAAAAAAGAGCAATCACATCCTTGGCATATGGTAACAGAAAAACAGTTTTCTTGAATGTTTTGGAAGCGCTCCCTATGTCCTTGTACAGCTGATCCACATTTTGAAGACCTTTTGAAAACAAGGCTTTTTGGCTTTAAAATGACTACGCATAAAGCAAGACTGACCCAAATAAAAGGCAATTTCTTTGGGAAAACAGTGCTGAACACATCTGTGAGTTCTCTGCAGTAGTTGCTAGAAATTTCAGTTGGCAAATGCTTTGTAATGGGAATATGCCCATTACCACTGGCTTTTTGTCAGAAGTTATTCTAATCGACAGCTACAGGAGGGAGGGAAGGGGTTCTTTTGTACAACCAAATGTTCAAGGATTAAAAAGCATATTTCTTTTAAAAAACCAATGACATTTTATTATGGTGCCTTGTGTTCTATTCTAAAGGTTTCTCTCTGAAATATTAGTTTGATTTACAACTTTTCAGTAAGAGATCTATTTGTCAGGCATACAAAATACATGCAAGGAAACTGCATCTTCCCCTTCTTGGCCCTGCTCTTTGATTTCTAAGACTGTGATACTTTGGTACCAGATTCCCTGGCATTTCCAACAGAGCAAAATCTTTATTTACACATAAATAACCATGCCACAGATGCAGCCCTTCATGAATGAGACTTAACATTTCGACAGCCAGAACATGCCAGCAACAAACACTTATGCCCAATATACTCCACTTGCTCTCTCCTTTACCCGTTCAGTCTCTGCCTAATACACAGTATTACAACCAGAAATGTGCTGCCTTCTGCTGTGGCTGCAGCAAAAGCAGACTGGGATGAAAGAAAAAAGGAGGAGAAAAAAAATATAAGAAGAAATTTAGAAAAGGAGGTATTTAAAACAATCCCCTGAAAGCAAAGACAATCTAAGGGGAGGCTTCAATGTGAATGCATCATGGCCCAAGGAAGAAATCACACAGATCATGCCCTTTCCACACAAAGACTTATCAGCAGGAAGATACTGTGGCATGACCTTTATAGACCACTCTACACATCCTGAGCAACACACACTTTGCAAAACGTGCAACCACCATCTCCATTCTTTACACAGTGAACAAACTTAGAGAGCATGAAAGGACTTCAGAAACTTTCTCTTACTTCTTATTTTTAATTTCAACTTTGAAATTGATATAGCAGAAATCAAAGACATGATAAGCAGTGAGTTCTTGCCTACAAATACTTCTTTCATTACTACCAGGGAATATTGATGGAAACTTTCCTGATCTGCTTCCATCTCTTGTTTTTATTGCAAAATACATCTTTGGTAGACAAAACACAGAACCTTTATTTGGATACTAGAACCAATGACAGATATAAAAGCAGTCATTCACTTTCCTGCCTCCTTTATGTTACATCTTTCTGTTTTGGCATCCCCATAATAAAGAACCCTTTAGGATCATTTGAACTTCTGTCAGCAGCAATGGTGGACTACCAAAATTAGGTCAACAATTCAAATTTCTTTCTGTGTTGTTCTTTTTGCCTTGCTGCAGATTACTATGCCACAATTCCCAGATGAAGGACCTACCAATGACTGAAACAGTGCTCTCAGAGGAATTGATATCATTCCTGACACCTTGCTGTTTTAATTGGATTGTCAATGCAAAGAAAAATCTTCCTATTCTTCCTCTTTTTCTCTGAAGCAGGAGGCAATAGGAATTCTTGAGCATGTGTTTCAGAAGACTGTGAGTGTGACTTGCTTGTACCTTTGATTTAAAACCATAAAATACATTTGGAAAGGAAGTTATCTACACAGTTTACTAGATTTTATGTGACTAATATGGTGCGCAAACCATGGGACAGGGTTGCCTTTGCATGCAGAATTAGGCAAATCTGTATTCTCTATGTTACATTGTGCTTATGTGTAATAGTTATACAAAAACTTTCTCAATAAGTAAGATGACCAGGATGAAGTAGCAACTGGGGGGAAAGCTATCCATGTGAAATTATGTCCTTTAAGCCTACCAATAATTAATAATTAACTAATAAAGTTATGAATGGCATTCTGTATTCATTAAATATCAAACACACTAAAGTTTTTAAAAAACAGATTCAGTGGGCTTTCAATGGGGATGGTCAGAAACTACACAGCCTCACCAATGCTAAGAACCAGTCTTTTTATACACTTTAAAAAAAAAGAAAAAACAATCAGTCAACATAAAATGTTTTCCCCAAAACAGATTTCCTTGCTGAAGGCTAAGACTGGTTACACCTCTCAGCCTGTTTTAAAATGTTTGTGGGCTCTTTTGTTCCCAGGTCTGTCAAAGGAGCCAACCTACTCCCTGGAGGCTCTCGCCTCCAAGACACTTTCTCCCACACAAAATAAGCTTCTAGGCAGGTTCCATACAGAAAAGAGGTCTTAGGCTACTCAGATATTATAAAATAGACTATTCTTTTATGTTAACATAAATTTTTATGTTACCATAGGATTTATACAAATGCAAGAGAGATGGGAGCACCAAAGTTTTATATAATCATCCATACAGGATCATCTCCCAAAATATAAAATTGGGGGGTCTAACACTTCAATAGGAGCAGTGTTGAGTGCATTAAGAAACTTGGAGGAATATTCTTTTCTCTATACAGTCATAAATACCAGTGAGTTTTAAGAGCTTTTAAGATCAAAATAATGCTCTTCAACACACTCTCTGATTAACAGATCCAGAGAGAGTTTCCAGCCATGCATAGGCTTCAAAAAACTCTCATCCCTTGGCTTGACACCTCTTGCTCTGTCTGCCTGTGCTACAGCAGCAGGGAGACCAGCTCTGTAGGCTCCGCACTGGAATGGGACAAGAATTAAGGAAGATGTTGTGCCACTGGTCTGTATTGGCAATGCTTTGCTTCCAGATCAGTTTCAAGCTGCTGAGTACCAATTTCTGTCCCCTGGACTTACCCAGAAACCAAAGTTATTTTGTCTTGCTCTTACACAGCTTACTCACAGACACAGGCTGGTGCAACGAAGGTTAAAAAGACCATTTTTCTTCCCTACTCCCACACACAGTGTCCAGTGCTGCCTTATCAAAGCGGTGTCAGATCACCAACTCACTCTCTTCTTCAATATTTCGGATACTACAGATTTTTCAGTTTTAAAGCCTGAACAAGGATTCTTCATATATCTGCCAGTGGTGAAACAATTACATGTATTTGCATGCCCAATGTCCTTCACACAATGGAAAAGCAAAGGTTTCACGATCCAAAAAGAACTCCTATTTTTTCAGTGGTGTTCCACAGGGCCTAGTATTTATAAAATACAAGTCTAATGCAAGATTTATTGGGCTATTCAGGCCTTTTAGCTTCTCTCACACATGGCTTGTTTATTTGCTGCTCCTCAGCAGCTCATGCAGTATATAAATATGTATGACATTCATTTCACATTCATTATACATTTATATACATACAATGGCCCCATAAAGAAACAACTGCATTCCTAAGTCTGAACAACCTGAAATCCGTTTCCTGTATCTTAACTGAAAAGCCTTTATGCAAATGCACTTTTGCTTAAGCAAATGCACTTTTGCTTACGCAAATACACTTATTGAACTTAACTTTTACATGATTAATTAAAAAGTAAAATATTTTCACATCAGCATTTGTAATGAGTCTGAAAATTGCCAACTGTGACCATTGCAACAAGTAAGAGTCTTCGCTTTTAATTTTCTTGTGCACTTTGAGAAATCCGCATTGCATCATAACAGTGATACTTCATGGTATGTGTTTTATTTTTCAGAGGTTTTGACAAGCTAGTCACAAAACTCTTCTTGCAGCTCTATGGCAGTCCTTTCCTTTATAAGTCAGATCTTTAAAGCTATCAGAAATCTTAAAATATGTATTTAAGTAAGGGAAGATTTGAAATTAGTAGATTTAAAATTTCAACCCAAATGAAAGCCAAGTGCTGTGCCAAGGATTTTTGCCAGCTGGAATTCGATATCATGTGAAAAACTGGAAAAGTAGAAGCTTTTGCGTTACCATGTTATAAAATCTTAGAGGATCACACAGTCTTTCCTTTAATTTTTTTCATTCATTTTAGACAACTTTCTGGCTTTAGGGGCTGCTCTGTTTACAAACATTTGTAACTCAATATTTTTTGGGAAGTTACCTCAAAAAGGCAGATCAATATATAAAGAGATCAAATTTCTGTAAATCTAAAATATATTCTGTCTGAACAGCATAAAATTATCTGTCAAGAGGGGGGAGATGTCAAAGATCCATTACAGAGACAGTCCACCATGATGCTACTCTCTTTATTTCTATATGTATATTTCTAAGAACAGACATGTATGCATACAAGAAGCCATATCAAAAGTTAAAAGTAACATTAAGCTGGGAGAAATTTGATTTAAATTTCAGCAGTGGCTTTTCCTATTACTTTTTGCTTTTTAAACACAGCCCTCTTAATTTTGAATCAGTGTTGCAGGGTCAACTAACATATACTCTGAAATCCAGGTAGCCAAAGATAAGGTCATTTGCCACCCTGTCTTCAGACAAGTTACCAGCCCTCCATCCCAGCTCTCTCCTCTCTGTCCCTTAACACATATATCCCCATCTTCCTTTTTATTATCAACACACACTGCCTATCATAGGATTAATAAAGCAAGAAACAAAACCAATCATTCACATCGAATCTGCAGCTTCACTGACCTCCTCACCAAGAATAACTGCGCAGGTCGCTGCTGGTGCTCCTCCTTTGCAGGCAGCGTATGCCAAGGGAAGAGGTTTACACAAGGTCACCCAGTGACTCAGCAACAAACTGGAAAGGACTCGAGGCGGCCCGGCCTCGTGCTCCATGTCAGCCTCGGCAGGAAACCTGCGCTCCCAGCCCCGCGGCATCTATTAGCTCTGCTGAGGCACAAACTGAGTAACCGCAGTGACCTTAGGTTTGTAGCCTATTAGTAGTAAATGCTTCAGTTCTAACAGCAAAGTTACAAATGCCTACATTCTCTCTATGAAGCACACAAGTTGCTGCGTGCACAGTAAAGATTTCAGAATGATAATAAAAATGACACGAGCTTGTACAGCTGCAAATTCCATGCTTCTCAGTGCTCTCTTGAAGATTTTGACAAAGAGTTAACATTTAATAAGTATCAGAATCCAGATACCCTATTATTCCACCTACTCATAAATGGGATATTTTTCTGTTCAGAGACAGCATGTTAAAGTGATTCGCAGGAGGAGACGATAAAACGCGGGAGGAGATGGTAAAAGTTTCCTTCTCCCAGAAACCTCAGCAAGTTCAATTAAACAATGACAAGCGTAACAGCTTGAAACAGGCACTGTTCGATACAAAGACATCACTATCTTTCAGTAAAGGACCTCATGCTAGTTTTACATGAACAAAGAGCTGCTTCCAATTAAAATCATAGTAATGGGGGATGGGAGGAAAAAAATCAACCCAAATGCTCTCCACGTACTTGCCTTTATAGAACAATTACCCAGCGAAGAAATGACATCCTTCTCCAGCCGTTTTGCCAAGAGCACTTTAAGGGAGTGCTGTAGTGATGCTGTAATGTGTAAGCATGACGGCTGCTAAATTCTAGTTCTCTGTTAATTCCAGTCCAGTTATTTACCCAGCTGAATTCCTCAGAGGTCTCTGCTGTGAGGATTTCATGTCTGATAATGGCACACTTCACAACATCCATAATTTTACAGCTGTTACTGAAAATGCATTTTCCAGTAAAGAAGTATTTAGATATTCAGAGATGCAAAGAGATAGTGTGAGATCTTAAAATAGGCACCAATGTATGTTTGTAAGTGCAATTGATCTACCATAGATTTTTCAGTCCCTAAGACTGAACACTACCCGTCCCAGTCACTCCTATGCACAGAAAGAGCAAAGTTATCGGCAAAGATAAGAGCAAAGTTCAGACCTGATTAAAAGGCTGCGTGCCCAAGACCTTTTCTAACTCTTCCACTGACATCAGCTGGATTTAACAAAGGCTAGGTGAGGGGCCCTGCCTGCAGACATTGCCTTGCCAGTATAAAGAGCCACTGACCTTTCTTGAGGAATAAACATCTGCAATCAGAATTGGGAGAAATACATTGGAGCAATTTTGGTCATTAATGAACAGAAAGACAGGAATCCACTGAGCTGTATTTTGACACAGCTTTGCCTTCATTATTACATCATCAAATTCTGCTTCTAGCCTCCCCAGCAAGAGCTTAAAATACCAGCTGTGAAAATCTGAGTCCTAAAAATATGGCTGCCATGGCCTTCTCAAGACACATTAGAGAAACTAATCTTGTTCCACTAAGTAAATTAAAAGTAAAAACGCACCTCCCAAAGCCTGGTGTCTGAAATCCTTTTTCCTGCCTCTCCTCACACATTTTTCTCCTATGCACACATATAAATTCACATACACACAGCAACACATATGCTGTACACCAGAACAGGATGCTGTCATTAAATGATGTAGTCAGAAATGGCTACAGATTTAGCAGGAAAAGTTCATTTCTGGGGTGCATAACACCCTGGGCTGAGCCTCAGACGCAGCGACCCCACCAAAGCATTACACTGGTGTTCACTAAGATCAGGAAGCACTTGCGCTGGAATGTGCAATATGCCAGTAAAACATCCATGTTCCACAGGGGTGACATGGGGAGGAGGCAGCCTGAGGGGCTTTGTGCATACAAGACATACCCTGGTAGGGTGGGGGTTCCTGCATTTGTTACATTTCCTTCAGCACTTCAGAGACCTGTTCATACAAACGTGCAAAATACCCACCTCTCAAGAACTTGAGTATGGAGACCAGAAACAGACACAAACCTGCTTCTAATTCTCCCATAAGGCAGTTCTCATTATTGTGACATATGCTGAGCTTAAAATCCTTGCTGCACCAACTGCACTAACAGAGCTCAGCTTATTTTACTTTGCCAGCTCATGAAGTTCAAATTCAGCATACCTAACTGCAGCCCAGAGCTGTTCTGTCATTTCCACACCTGTGCTAAGTGAACTCCCCTTTTAAAGTAAGTCCAGTTCCAAGAGAAATTTGCTTCAAACCTCTTTCCTCCACAACAAACTAATTTTAGTATTAATATTCTAACATTATGTTATGAAACATCAAGTGAAATTCTTTGCAATACCAAACTGCCAAGCAGTTTTATTTACAATTCAGTTAAGACAGTTTATGTCAAATAAAATTATCTGCAATACTATCACCTGGTCGGTTTTCCTGACAGTTAAAAAAATTATTTTATTTTTCATCTTCTTTATAATACCATCTTTAATGAAAAGCATAAAATAACCATAAAATCATAGAGCACTTTGGGTTTGGAAGGGACCTAAAAGATCATCTTGGACTAACCCTCCTGTCAAGGGCAGGGACACCTTTCACTAGACCAGGTTGCTCAAAAAATTGTGCATTTACTTACTACCTCTAACTTAAATACTGAACAGAAATATTAATAAAATTCTTCGTCTGGTTTCAGGTTTGCTTTTTGGGTTTTTCTTCCTGTGGTTTTCCCACACTGGTAAATCATTTAGATTTATACCACCCTTCTTTTTACTGTGTATTTAAATAAACACCTCCCAGTAAATAAAGTTTCAGATGAAATAGCCTGCTGCTTGAGTCAGCAAAGATATGCCAGAAAAGAGAACTAACATATGCATGCTACTACATCAAAGTATCCATATTTATTAGGCACAATGGAACAGTAAAGGCAAGAAAGTGCAACCATCAGCAGAAGTGCACGTTACTGATAAAATATATTGAAGAAGCCATGTAAAAGCTGGCTTATACTTAGTCCTTATCTACACAGCAATAATTTATATTTATCTTTATATATATAAAGATATATATTTTTTTAAAATATTTACATACACACATTCAAGATTTTTCTTTTACCAACATGGCAGTTCTTATACATTTTCTCTCTGAAACATATTAATAATGTGTCATTTAGAGTCCTTTAAGGGGTTAAAATTGGAAGATGTATTCTTTGAACTTTTATTTCTGGCACAGATTTCCTTTGTTGAAAGGCAGGCCTATAGAGGACGAATGCTGTGGACATTACCATTTATGTGGTGGTGTCCTAATTACCACTCTCTGCCTGCCATCTAAAGGTCACGTTGTTGGGTTCATTCTTTTTGTTTCAGCACAGCCCAAAGGCTTCTAAGGAAGCTGTTCACTAGGTTGCACATATCCATTATGATTTAAAATCCAATAGACACCACAGTTCTTCATTTCCAAATATATCACTTTCAGCAAACCTGCACTAAATTTACTCTATCATACAGCCAATGTTCACCTAGAAGCTTTTTTAAATCCTTGTGGGATTCCTCACAATACTCTTTAACTAACACAATTTGTTTGCTGAAAGCACAGCAGCTGCTGTAAAACAAACAAAATTCAATTAAACTTTATACTAAAATATTGCTAAGTATGAAATGTCACTGTATTTCAGATTTGATGAGTTCAAACCTAATTAATTTCAGACCACTGAATACCTAACACAAAGGAGAAATTGTTTTTAAAATTTTAAAAAGTAGCTTGAATAAGCTTTATTGGATGTGATATGTGTGACATAGCCATCTAATTATCATCACTTTCTACATACTGAGCCAAGCAGTAGCATTTGGGAAAAAATAAAATTAACCTATTAGATAATTGATAGTTATTGGTACTGTTTCACCCAGAGGGCTACAGAAAGTAAATTATCACTTTATTCCACAAGATCCTCTGCCTGCTGTACTGCAATATGATAAATCATCCCTTCTCATTTGGTTTTGACGTTTATAAAATATGACTTAGTACAGATACAAGCAAGTCATCACCATGTTTGCAGAGGGAGGAAAATTATTTACACAGACACAGCTAGACTCTCCTATGCATACACTACTTGTTACTCTAAGCTCCATGAAACTTTGTAATTTTATTTCGAAACTTTAGTGCAATCTGCTCTAATTCCACAGGCTGCAGGCATGAAATAAAATGGAAGCCCCCTTAAACTGCTCTTTAGGATTGCACTAAACCTGAAGAACATCTCCAATTATTCTTGTTAAGAAACAGTTTTATTGAAAACTTTCTTAGTATTTACATAATCCCAATAACAAATTGTTGACATTGAGAAAATTGATGATTGAACATTTAGAACTGAGGTCTTTATTCACAACCAGCACCATAGATTTCCAAGATATGAAAAGACACTTGATGAATCAGTAATGTGAATGTGTAAATCAACAAAAATCCAGGTTAAAAGTTGATACATAATATTCTAATATAGCACAAAACATATCTTTACAAAACATACTATATTTATAGCCTTTTTTAAAATAATTAATGGTCTCCAAAATGAGGCAAGGATTAAAACAACATGAGCAAGTAATTTTTTTTTTTTACAACAAACATGAGCAGATAGAACAACTTTTATTCAAGTCAGATCTTGTCTAAACTACAAAAGCAGGATAACATGTTATAAAACAGCTGGCTCCTGCTAATTACTATTTCTAGATTTATTGGATTTTGGCCTAATTAAGAAATTTAATTAAAGTCCAATCTACAGCACAGATGATAACTGTATTAAGCACAGCAGCTTGCTGGCTTTGTTGGATCATTAGCGCCTCTCGGTGAATGTCAACTGCAGGGCACCACTCTGGGCAAACATCCTGAGCCTCAGCCCTGTGTCCAAGGCAGCTCAGGGAGCA
The DNA here is from genome assembly GCA_013399875.1 of Gymnorhina tibicen. Lineage (NCBI taxonomy): Eukaryota > Metazoa > Chordata > Aves > Passeriformes > Artamidae > Gymnorhina > Gymnorhina tibicen. The sequence goes on along the minus strand of VXAZ01005920.1, from coordinate 346,237 downwards.
CCCTCAGTGCCCTCCCCAACCCAGAAACCACCACCACTTCTCACTGCATCACACACAACAGAGCATTTCTTAGAGAATTCAGGTAACTGGAAACCAACAAACACATCGAGCAAAGGCATTAAACATGTTTTTCATGAGTCCTAACACCAGCTTTCCCATTTCTCACCTGACTGCCAGTAGGGTGTAAGACACCGAATTGGAATTCCCTTCAAAGAAAGCCTAAATGAAGCCATGCATCAGTTTCCTTAGACTCCAGAGAAGTGTTTGACACTGTCTCCCACAGCATTCTACTGGAGAAACTGGCTGCTCATGGCTTGGATGACTGGAATAGCTGTCCGGGCCCAGAGAGTGGTGGTGAACGGAGCTACATCCAGCTGGGGCCAGTCACCAGAGGTGTTCCCCAGGGCTCAGTACTGGGGAACTGGATTCCCATCTTTCAAGAATAAACCTCAAGTGTGAGGTGATTCCCTTCATTACCTTCAGTACCTAAAGTACTGCATGCAATTTTGTGCAGAAATAGGCCATTTAAGGCATCTAGATAGAGGCACAAGAAGCAGCCTAAAAGGCATGGCTGAAAATAACTGGAATTGTTAACCTTGAATAAAAGAAGAGAGAGAAGTGTTAAGAGTCTTTGTGTCTCTAAAAGGTTGTAACCAAGAGAAAAATGAATAAAATCCTCACTAGGTTCACTGGGAAGCAGATGATAAAGGAGTAAGACGAGACTGATACTGTGAGGGAGAGGGGGAAACCAGTAAGACTGGCTAATCTGAGAGAGATAACCTAGACTGAAGCAGCCTAAAAAGACCTACTAAATCTTTCTGAGAAGCCATCTCCATCAGGCAGGCAATTAAGAACAAGTTGAACAAATATATAGTGGTGCTTTATCTATCCACCCTACTGCTAAGAACAATGAACCAAGTAATTTCCAAATCCATTTTTTATTCTTTCACAGATTTTTTCAGGGGGGCATGGGGGGAAAGCAGTATGGATATATAAATTTATTTCTGCATGGCATATCAGTTCAGTAAGAGTATTTCTCAAATGCCTCTCCACTAATTTAAGGGTCACTTAAATGCCAGGCTAAGATAATTTGATTGTTTCGAGGACTCTCAAGGCATTCCAAAAGGGCCATGATCTAATGTTCACTCCACCGGCCTTATCACCATACTTGCAATATTTTTTGTGCATGCTTTAAACACAGCACTGCAGAGAAAGGCTTTTCTCTTTTTAAGGGGAGAAATCAGCCAGGGTACCAAATTCCAATCTAAACCACACATTGTCTCCTCAGTGGTTTAACAGTTTAGTTTATGACCAGGTATCTTTAATCACCTGGGCTTGCACATCTTACACAAGAAATAAAATCTTGCTTTTCTAAAACAAGTAATCTAGAATTATCCACTGAATTCAAAATGTTAAGAATGTCTCAAAAACCAAACATCCTAACCAACTAAAAATCCTTGTTCTTCCATTAAACTGTTTTTAATAATTTCTGATTAAGATTCATCAAGAAATAAAAAGAAAATGTCATTATGTACCTCACACCTACAGAACTAAACTTTAAATTGTTTAAATTTGCCCCCTGAAGTAATTGTCGAACAAGGCAAAAAATCCACTATGTTTTCCTATCCTTGCATATGCTTTTTTGAATTCTATTAACATATAAATGACAGAACTCCAGAACAACTGAGAACTACTTATTTATATTTTGATGAGCTACCAATCAAGATGAAAACAGCACGGGCAAAGCAAGAATGCCGAAGACTTGTTAACTCAATGCCTTCTGAAAACAGCTGTACACAACACACAAACACATGCAAATAGATGTGCTCACATATCCTGGCACATTTTTCAGGAACCACTGAGTAACCAGTTAGGTGGGTGGGATATTTGTCTTTCTTTTTCCCTTCAAGTTTTTAATTCTAGTTTTTCTGGCAGTACACCTTGCTCTGATAAAAGACACCAACAGGTGGTAGGACTACTGCATTTTTGTTTTCCAGGAAGTCTCTGGCAAGACTGAGCCTTCCTAATGTGACAGGTAATCACCTCAAGGTTCACAGCTGGTGTCAGGCAGGTTGGTGTTGAGAATCCGTAGTGGGAAGCTTCTAAATGAAACCAACATGTTGACAATACTGACTTTGTAACAAATGTACTTTTTATTCTTAAGCCATTAAGAAATATGCACAAAAAATACCATTTTTCCACTGAATTTAACAATGCAGGGAACATTATGGCAGAGTTGTTAACCTCGTGTTAGTAATTTGGTTTGAATACCATCAGTCCTACCACACCAAGACAGCTGCAGTGGGCAGATCAAGAAGAACGCTCCTGGGATAAGTGCTGGATTCCTATATTTCTATATAGGCTCCATCTGAATGAACCAGGTCTGGGTCAACTGATTATTTCAATGTGAGGGTCTGGGTAGGAAGGAAAAGTCAAGTTCACTATTACAGAATCAGCTTAATAGTTAAAAATAATAAAATTATTTTTATTCTTTCGGTGTTATCAGTTTTTGCATGGTTGGACAGACATGAGGGTTAACAGTGTGCAGTGTTGTTGGACAGAATTCCTGGTTATCCAGGTGACAGGGTAGGATGACAGCACGGCTTGACAGGACCTCATGAGTTCTCTATTTCAATCTCCTGCTCAGGGGAGGCAGCTCTGAGGTCTGACCAGATTGTTCAGGGCTTTATTCAGTCTGTCTTGAAAGCCTCCAAGGATGCATCCTGCAGACCTCCTACAATGTATCCTCCAAGACAACTAACACGGACTGTATTTGCCTTCCTGTATTCTTTATTGATCTACTGGACACTGGACCTGCAGTTACTACAACCTAGCCCAAGATAACACCCACAGACCAAACCCAAATCACATTGTTCACTGACCTTTTTTCATCATTACACTTGATGATGTTATCCTTCCATTTTAGTTAACTAATTTAGTCAAAGGATAAGGGAGATGAGAAGACAGGTAATACTATTTGTGTAAACACCTAGGTGGTGAACAACTGTCACTTTTCATGCACTTCTGAAATACACCATAAACACGTTAACAAAACCAAATGTTATAACATTTCTGCAGCTATACTGCTGAAAGAAACACCACTGTGTCATAGGTCTTAGGGCAGATTGGTCAGAACTAGTTGTCACATCCTTCATCTGAGTAGAAAAAAATCAAATACAAATGAAGAAGAAAAAAAAACCTGCTCCAGAGTAGCCACTTGAGAGATGCTATTCTAAACCCTTGCAGATTAGCACAAGCAATAGAGCTCATGAACATTTAATAGTTGGGCACACATGGGCAGAGTGCAATGAGGAGGAGATAAGCACCCACTGCAACAACTGCTACAAATTTATTCCATCTCAATATGTAGTTCAACTCAAAAAGCATCTGCCTTATCACCTCAAATCTTAAACACTGGCAGGCCTATTGGCGCAAGCATCAGCAGTGATTTTTCGTTACATGTTCAAGGACAATACAGACAATCTGCTCTGTAAGTATCAGTTCATTATACAATAAATAATTGATCAGTGTTCCACTGACTCCTCTATAATTATTCAAGCTTGTCAGCAGCCTAACTTCTGAGAAGAAAAAACAACAAAAAAAGACACACACAGAGTTCTCATTTAACTGGCATTGCTCTGGAAATGGCAAAATTCCACTGGTTGAACAGAATACTTAAATGCTGTGTTTGTTCAAATAACTGCAAATCTCTACAGTCCAACTACAGCAGCTTTGATACAGCAAAACACAGAACACAAACTCCTGTTCATTACAAAAGACTTGCTAATACTCAAGACTTTCCAAAACCAAATCCTTTAGCACCCAGGACTGACCTGACATGTTAAGTAGCACATTTGCTTGACAGATCTGCCTTTATGAAGTGCATTTTATAAGTGGATTAAAGACTTGAAAATTGTTGGTACTTTCATAGGTCATGCATTTTATTATTATAAAAAATGAAAAGAACAGAAAAATTCCATTGAAAGATCTGAATTTGTACCTTACCTGCTTTGTTCATGATTGACAAAGAAAATTAACACCAGCTTTGCACTTTCTATGCTTCTTATATATCAGTATTATTTACTGGTATTTGAAGGAAATACTGAATTCCAAACAGTTTTTTGCACATTTTATGACACAGCTTGACTATGGTGTATCAGTCAGGTCACCACACTGATTTCTTTTTCATCTTTTATTATATATTCCTCTGTTTTACAAGAATATCTTATGACCACACTGCACTGCTGCCTGGATGAATTGATCTTTGTTAAGGAAACCTATATTATAAAACTGTTAATCAAAGAATATGTTTCTCTATTAATATACATGAGGGAGGGAGAAAGGGGGATTTTGAGACACACTTGGGAATCAGAGACCCAACTGAAAAGAACCAGGTAATTAATTCAGTTTTTAAGGCTATCTCCCCATTTACAAGAAACATTACAGAAGTTAAGCTCCTGATCTTGTGTTCAACAAGGATCTACCACATGCAAAAAAATTTGAGAACTTAATACAGACATTAATGCTTCCTCACTGCTCAAAGCTAAGATTTTGGTCAGTGAAATGTCTGCATTTGGATATTAAAATAACAGATATGGAGAAGCTGGACAAATAGTGCAAATAATGTTGGCAGCACTTTGGTCTTCCTTAGTCTCTAAACTGCAGAGACAAAAATAAATAAGCAATCAAGCTCCGCTTCCTTCTTATGTGGAGAGAATGGTAGAAACCTGTACCACCCCTACAAAGACTGCAGCAGTCAAAACCATTTTGCCCCGACGGAAAAGGTTAGTAATGTATAAGAATTAGATACATGAAAAATAAAATGCCCACAGCTGGTATCTGCAAGATCATCACAGGTTGGTGCCAACTGTGGTACAGGCATCCAATTCCTTTAATTTCTTTCTCTTGCCACTGTTTTTAACACAAGCAAGAATAGCCTTTTAAACCAATAATCACCAGAAATCCAGAATCAAACTTTAAAATAATCTGGAATACTGAATGAAATTCCAGACATAACCATTTGAAACATCAGGGTATGACTAGAAAGATGTAAGTTCTATCACATGAATGCTAATATTCAGTTGTCAACAAATCACAGGCGTATAAAGAATAGTGCTGTCAAAACAGCAAGTATGACAGTGAAATCACACAGCTAAATTTTCACACTAAATATAGAGACTATATAGTATTTTTTTTAAAATGCAATGGATTTTAACAAATGGTGCACAGCATTGTTTTTTCATAACTATAATACCACTTAAGCCACTTTTTTCACCTGAAGCTCTACGTCAAATTAGTTTTCAAATTATAAGAAGGAAATCAATTTGAAGAGAGAAAAGTTCTTTAAGAGATCCTAAAAATCAGAGGTCACACAATAAAGCCTAAGAGCTGTGAACTTAAGGAAATCATCTCACTCCCACAGTAAAGCTAACAAATGCAAAAGAGACATTATAGGATCTTCAATACCTATCAAAAAATAAAAACCCACAAAAAACCCCAACATATCAAACAATAAAAAAAGGTTTGGAAGTGCTTCAGAATGCAAAGTACACAGAATCCAAAGGATTCCCTTCCTTCCACCAGCCCTGGCCAAACTAACATTGCATCTTCACTACAAAGACATAAGCTGGAAAGATATGCAACAGGAATAAAAAAACCAATATAAAGGTAATCGTACATCTTTTTTTCAGATATGAACAGCTTGCAGATTTTTGTTGTCTGTGTATAACTTGCCAGAAGTCTTACTGCATTACTGCCATTTACACGTAGACAGAAAGGATAGAAAGAAATTACCAACATTCACTGAGAGCCATCACACAAGAAAGATCCCCTAGAATTTTTCTGTCATAGCAAATAAGTCAAAAGAATTCAATTTAGGATACTACGTCTCAAAAAATTGACCAAAATCTGTGTAAGATCCAAGTAACAGTCTGGTCAATCAAACTGTTGGCCCAAATATGAGCATTCAGTAAACACCTGAAGAATTCTTGTCAAATATAAACCTTGGTAAACTTTACTGCAGGTGGGAGAAGCAGACTTTTTTTTTCTGCATGTATTTTTCTAAATTACTCACAGATTCAACATCTGTATTGTTTATGCAATATGCAATGGTAGACAAGAACACAGGCTGTTGAAGAACTGAAGCATAACCAGTGGCTCAGACCAAGATCATCTAGTGCAGCATACTTTTCCTGACACTAACTGGGTACTAATCCAACAGCAGAAACCTTGGGATAAACATAAGAACACAGCAAATGAGGAAAAACACAGCAAAATTATGGAAAAGCTCCCATGCAAGAAAAATTTGTGTAGAGCTCTTCAGCTCAGAAGAGAAGCAGTTTGGAGGATATTCATATAGATGTTCAAGAATCAACAGGCCATTTTCTTCTAGGAAAAAAGTATAGTAAGGTGTAGACCTAGAAAAAAAACGAGGTGGCTTTTCAAGGAACAGGCAGCACTGCAATGAAAATAATTGAAAGGACCTGTTGCTCTAGAAATGTATATGGTTTGAGAGGGAAAATGGACACATTTCTGCAGGAAAACAATCCAGTGATGGTTCCTAAACACAAATAAACCACATTCAGTACACAAAACCACCAAGCTGCAAGAGCTGGAGAATGGAAGAGTAAGTGGGAAGTTCTCATAATCTTGTCCTGCCTTTAATTCTTTCTTACCCCAGACTCAGCTTACCAATGCTCAGGATACACCACTTGTTGTGTTAAGATAAAATTCATTATTACACAGTATCACTTCTCTTTAATTATTACAAAAACATGTAAAAACAGGTCAGCTCAATATTACAATGAGACTTTACTTAAGGTTTCTGATACTTTCTCTGAAACATTATGGTTCTGGTCATTATCTGAGAGCAGGTATTAGACTAAGGACCTGTGCACTACAGCCAGTACTGCAAGAGCAGGCTTCCAGTATTCCAGTGGTTCAGCTGCAAACATTCAGCATTTTACTAAAGGAAAAAAAGGGCAAAACAAAAACTCAACAACCTCACCTTAATTTATTTCTTATTTTCCATAAATCTAATTATTTTAGTAAGATATAAGTTACTGGATGACAGATTAGAAGACCATTTATGAGTTTTGTTTTAGAACATATCTTACAAATATGAGTTTTACCAAGTGAAGTTTTAATGATTTTCTCTTAAAAGTACCACTTGTAAAAGATTGTGCTGTCTGCTTCTTTCTGTTTCCAAGCAAACTCTTTATACAGTTTTTTCATTGGATAAGAATAGAGAACAAGCCTATTTCTAGTTTAAAAAAAAAAATAATGGACATTAAAGCACACTTTGGGAAAAGGAGGGATGAAATAACTAACTAAAGACTGGTTACAGTCTTTGCATTATCATGTCAAGTTGTCATGTTGAAATGCATAGAAAAAAACACAAAAGGGAAAAGCAAAAGCAATTTGACAGTAATTTATACAGAAGATTTCTTAAAGCTGTAGGAATAACAAGTCCTGTTTGATACACCTTGTTTTTTCCACTCATACCTTGAGGCCTTTTTCTGAAGATCACTGGAAAACTACTTCTTAGTGAAAGCTTAAGAAAATTCTTAGCTAAGGTATGGCACGATTTTTCTTACTCCATGACATTTATCAGGGCTGTTCAATTTCCTGAAAAATTAAGAATGGTTTAAAACTCATATTGCCAGAGCTGATGGGGAAAAAATATGAACACAGTTAGGCAGGTAACAATTCACATACCTTGATAATTAGAATCAGCAAAATTACCATAAATTGCATCACCCAAAAATACAAGTTTTTATATAAATCCCACTGTCTCACAGCTTCTCTCACTCTATTTCTATTGAAATCCTAAGCCCTAAGACCTTGAAACTTCACTAGAAGAGAACTGAAGAGAGAAAAGCTGTGAAAAGTTGTTTGGTATTTGGTTTTTTAAATACACATATACATGTAAATATATATATCTTTATATAGTTATATATTTATATATGTATATATCTATATATATGTATCTTTTCCTGAAAGGTTCAACAAGACAAAACAAATTTAAAAATAAATAAAGAAGAATACATTGCTTATATTTTCTTTGAGGAATCCTCTGAACAGGGAACTGAGGCAAAGAAAGAATTTAAAACCTCGCCAAGATTACACAAGTAGTCTGTGAAAGAACAAACTAGGACAATCCCTTTAAATCTCATAATTAACAACTTTTACTAATTTTATTATGAAAGCCTCACTTTTGCTTGAGGTAAGGCATGAATTTCTTATTTGCCTCAACTTTCCTCTCGTAATATCCCATTAGACTTTACATTAAACACTATGTAAGAGTGTAACGGTACTTAGAATCTGTCTCAGAAATTGGCATGTGGAGGTTTTTTTGTCTGAAGATATCAGCGTATTTTATTTCTAACTACTTTTTCACATTATGAATAAACTCACCCAATGACTATAAATTTGGGACCAAAGGAAAATCCTAAGGCATACACTGGGATGAAGAAGAATAACTCATTGTCAAAAAATACAGAACGCTTTTAGCTCTCAAACCAGTTTCACAGCCAAAAAATCCAAAACTCAGAGCACATCTGAGGCTTAGACCATTCCATTCTCTCTAATTTTTAACAATTAATTACAAAGATTTCATTTTCTTTGCAGAGGAGGATTATGGGCTACCAGTGAAAAACCAAATTACTTGTATTTTTGACTTCACACCTGCTGATGTATATTAGATCATCTCACTTTTTCATAAGAGTTTAGCTGCTTCTTCAATATCTTCTTTGCTAATACTTTTGCTTGCAGAATTGCGCGTTTTTTAAAAATCGAAGTCCTCAACCGTCATGCACAACTTGCATCAACATTAAATAAACCATAAGGCAATAGAGATACAGCATCTCTGCTAAGCTGCCATTTACGTTTCGGATACATTGATTTACAGGACTTGTATCTCCCACTATGTAAAAGACTCCTGAATCTGCAGTGGTGCTTGGAAGAAAATGTGGGGCTGGTGAAATAGCCAAAATCAAGGAGGATAGGATGAGAGAGAGCAGGCAAGGGTGTGAAGTGTGAAGGTATCTATCATTTAGAAAGGAGAGAAAGGTCAAAGTCATCCTGGACTTTCCTTTGAGAGCCAGAAAACTCACTGCTAGTATTTGCAGCTACTAGTGGAATCCAGGAAACCTTAATGCACCAGCATACCTTCCCTACAGTATATTTAAGTTACTGGTTTCATGCAGATCCACAACACTGTATTAAGCTTTCATCCTCATGTCCAGCAGAATTTAAAAAAAAAAAAAAAAAAAAAACCTAAAGCTGATCTCTTTGCTTAAGTTGCAAAACCAGTAATTCAGCTGGCTGTAGAGTTAGGAGACTGCAGTATTCCCTACAAGGCTACAGATAGGATATAAAATAGTCGTAACACTGCTAAGTAGCAAGGCAAGGCATCAAAATCTTCCATCTTCAAAGGAGTTTTGAAATAAGGCCAATAAATCATCCCCTAAACAAGAGGAATATACACCTCATTTTCAAGAGTTCAAATTACTATCTGCAGTAACGGTGCAGGTGTGGGATGTTCAATTTAAAGCACCAGAATTGCATGACTGAAGGATAATCAGGTCACAAGTACTCTAGAGAAAAACATAACTGATACTTTGATCACTTACCCTTCATACAGTGCAAACATAAATCACAAACCTAGCCTTCCACATAAAAGGCCCATAAATCTTTGAACTACACTGGAACACATATGCACTTATCCTGACCCCAAACATTAAGTTCCTTTAGGAATTTTAAAGTGTTAGCATTTAAGAATACATAATAACATCTTTTCATTAGAGGTCAGTAACAAAACCTGAAATCTTTTTCCCCAAATAATTTATTTCATCTATTGCCCCTTATACACATAACACACATTTGTACCTCCTGCTCTCCCTAACTAGTTGCCAGCCCTGAAAAGAAAGAACAGAAGCAAAAACACATCAAAAAAACCAATTCCCTTTATTAATATTAAATATTAATTTTTATATAAAAAATAAAAAGGGCATGTCTGTGTGCACACAAAAAAAATTCCCTTGGTGTAGAAAACATTATATAGAATGGACTTCTACAGAAATAACAAAAAAGCAGAATGTTTCAAACTAACAAAAATCTTAAGGAGATTCACACCACACCTTGAGAGATTATTTATTGCCAAGGATCTTACCAACTGAACAACCAGCATTTCTGCAGTTCAAGATGGACTTGGTTTCTTGGATTTCCACATTATTTCTAACTGGGATCCCTTTGATGAAAAAAAGGGTTTAGGGGGGACATTTTTTGTTGATTTGCTTAGTGGGGAAGACAGACAGCTGTCGTGAACACATGGATTTTCCTAACTGGGAAGATAGGTAGCCTGAAGGCAAAGAAACCACAATAACCAACCAGTCAGGTTAATTCTTTGCTTTAAAATTGCTCCAAAAGTGCCAGAACAGGTGATGATGGATTTGGTTAATGAGATAATTTTCAGTCTGCTTTTTCACTGGCAGGCTGCCCCCTGACATGGTGAGTTCTTTTTATTTCATAATAGCACCATAAGAATCAAGTCACACATTTAAGATCTCCTGCAGTGTCTGGCATGCATTCATCTCACAACTCTTCAGAAGCTCCACTTTACAGCAGAAGCTAATTTTCAATTAAGTTTTTGCATTACTGATCCTGATACTGCATAATACTCTTTTATTTGCAGAATTACCAATTCTTCACTTATTGCAAGATGTGAAAGGGAGTTCTATTAAATATATTAGAATACTTTGTCTAATTATTACCCCTTTTTCACTTGCTGTGCAGATTTATTCCTATTTTCCTGTAACCATCTACACATAGAGTTGTCAGGTTAAGGCTGCTGTTAACAAGAACTTATTTTATGATTGTTTTATGCATGTAAATTACCTCTTTTGGTAGAGATGGATAAATAATAAAATCCTAAATAACAAAACCTCTAAATAAGTTAACTAGGTTTCTAGTGTCTTCTGACAACTTTACTTTGCTTGACTGAGTGTAGTATTTTCTTAGTTGTTATTTTCCAATGTCTTAAACATATTCTTTCTCATTATATTAGGTCTTCCTGAGAAACCTCCAGAAAATATATCTAAATGAGTACAAAAGGTTCTCTAACTCTTTCTTAAAACCTGTGAAGATCTGGAGAGTATTCTCAGCTTTGGAAAAAACCCTGTTCTGGTACTGGACACTTACATTGTAAGCTAAAAGGAGACTAAAAGACAAACCCAAGAAATAAATCAAAGTTTCCAAATGTTTGAAGATCAGTAGGCTTTCCTAACAAGAGCAACAAAATCATAAAATTGATAAGATGAATTTTTACATTATTGATGATTTATGGTGGAGATAATTATTGTCAGTAGTGTATTTCCAGCTTTGCTCTTGCCAAGTTTTCTTTCAATTTGCCTGCGTAATCGACCAGTTCACATATGACAGCGCAACTGGGAAGGCTCCCTAAGCTTCCCTTAAATGTGAATTTCTGATGAAATCCTGAAAAGCATCCTGGGTTATCAAGAAACATCCTCTGTCCAAAGAAATTAAGACTGTTATGCATAGTGGAATCAGCAATTCTCTCAGGCAAGTTGCGGCATCAGCAGTTCTCTAGTCTGGTATTTCTAGGCTCTTTACTGGCCTTGGCATTACCAACGTCACATCCCTCCAGCCTTTCCTAACCCTCTTAAAAATCAACTGAGATGACGTGTAAAACTCTATCAATACCTCAGTACTACAAAAACACCACACACTTTTGAATGGCAAGTCATTCTTGAACAGCAGCATGCAGCTGAGATGCAGAATGCACTACAGAATGCCACACCCTACAACCCTCCTCCCCACAAAAGCCTTTGTTGGTATTTCAATAGGATATAATCCATTCTAATGCTTTTGAAGTGCAGGAGGAATAAAAATGTAAGTACTCCTGAGAAATATCTTGACTTCAAAAAATGAAACACTTAAATGGTAATATGTTTCAAAAACAGAATCACAATACAGCATTTCTGTAAAGTGATTTTCTTCTCATCAGATATATCCTTCAAAAAGAAAAATAAAAGCTTCCTAAGCTAAGAAGCACCAGAGAGAAGTAAAAAACAGTCCTTTGCCACTTAGAATCATACTGATAATTAGAGTAAGTAACTGAATTCCTAGAGTAAAGGAAATTTAAAAACCAAATACTTGATTCACAATGCTTCTTATTTTAATTTAAAATTTTCTTACAGACAGTCATAATCCAAGTAGGAGGAAGAGACTAGTGAAGACCCTACTTTCTATCCTGGTTACCTTCGGACAGTATACAAATCCTGCCCTGAATAATTTTATTAAATTCCTGGCTCCATCAACATTAAAAACTTTGCTGTTGACTTCTATGATAGTTTATTGCACAAAGTGTCATTGTACAACGTCACAGAGGAAATTCAGAGCAGTTGGGTTTTGCTATTTTTAAACACTTACACTTCATTTCATCTGAAGCACTATTTAAGAAAGAGCAACCTTCTGCATTTCTAGAAAATATCAACTTTAGATCTGACTGTCCATCTACAAGATGACCAACTACCTTAGCAATCTGTCAACAAAACACTGATTATAGTCCGATGATCAGGTTGGGAAGTTATCTGAATTATTAGAATATATACGTATTTGGAGAAAAAAAACTTTGGAACTGGTGTTTGCTTTGAATTATCTTTAAAAAACGAAAGGAACACTTCCCGGCAGAAGAGTGAATTGCATTTCATTCATTTGTGGAATAGTGTGTTTCCTTCTTGGTGAGAACCACAAACAGCAACTGAAACCCTGCCACATCCCAGAGCACTCAGTGACTGACATGAACGCTGAACCACTTTGGTTACTGCCTTTTGACTGAGTATGAGACACACCAGAACCACGTTGGAAAGCTGCTCTGTGCTTTTCAAGAATAGCCAAGTTATTTTTAAAAAAATAGTGTTTTGAAGAACACAAATCCACTCCAATCCTAGTAGAAGTAAATATGCCTGGAATCATTCGCTATCTGGGACAAACTTTCCTGTTATACAACTCAGGAGAAACAGAGCAGCTACTATAGGACCCAAGGGCATTATGCAAAAGCATCTACAACAGAGTCCACTTAAGAATTAAATGGCATATCTGACTCAAGTTTTATCTCAGGAGGCAGTTTGTTTCTTCACAAACTGAAGAGGTACAAAAAGATCTAAGAGATGTAAAGACATTGGGCAGTTACTTGGGAAACTTAAAAATACTAGGAGGAGATAACGCAGTCAGATGAACAAAATACTGTTTTCCTCCTTTTAGTTTGGTTATTGGTATCTGCTGTTAGGTGCAGGATAAACTAACTCTGTGCATCACAGAGAACAGTTTGTGTTAAAAGAGACCTTTAAAGGTCATCTAGTCCAACCCCCCAGCAATGAGCAGGGCCATCTTCAAATAGAACAGGTTGCTCAGAGCCTCCTCCAACCTTGAATGTTTCCAGGGACAGGGCATCCACCACCCCTGTGGGCACCCTGTTGCAGTGTCTTACCACCCTAATTGTAAAAAAAATAAATTTCTTTTATCTAGTCTGAATCTACCCTCTTTTAGTTTAAAACAATTACTCCTTGTATGAAATGTCTTAACAAATCTGAGTTATTTATTTTTGTGAAAAAACGAAGAAAATATTTCATTTGCCTTACAAAACCAATTTCTAAAATCACTATGAAATTTTTGTGTTATGAAATAGAAGGTCTAGACTATTTACCTAAAATGCTTCATTGTCACGAAATTGATGTATTTGCACAAACTGTCCTTCAAACTCCAGTAAACCACAGAACAAAAGGCATCCTCATTTCTTTCTTCCTTGTAAATTATAGTATACATCAATGTTCCAACTATTCACAAGAATAACCAGAGTTCTCCAGCAATTAAAAAAAATGCTTTTCTATGTATCTGTCTGTAAGATCTGAGAGCTTATTACTCTGCCAGAATGTCATCACAGCAGAAGATACTCTCTCCTGCATTAAATCAGGTGTAGAAGGAGCATGAAATTTACTATGGGACAAACATCTATATACTCACAACCCACAGCCAAGAACCTACACTTTGGCAAATGCTTCAAACCAAAATAACAATGTCCCAAACAGATGAATAAGTAGTATAAGAAGTAACATGATATAATCTTTCCTGTCTAAATCAAATCCTGCTACACGATAATGTGATTTCATCTAACAAAATTAAAAAGAATTATTTTCATTCCTTCAGCAACAGCATTAATTCATCTGTGTCAAAAAGTATTAAAAATCTGTCATTTATCCTCCTGCCGAAAGACTGCTTTGCTGTGGTACACTGACAGAAACAGAACAGTTTTTGCCTTCCTGACAACACAAAGTACCAGGAGAGCCTTGCATAACTAGATGTGTTCGTTTGCGAGGGATGGATGTCCTGACTCTGTATGGCATTCCCAGCTACAGACATTCACTTGCAAGTCCTGCCTTGCTTCCCAATGGACTGTAGGGACAGCTGCCTGCCCCAGGCTAGAAGAAAATGGTATCACAGCATCACTTCTACCTACCATGTCTCTGCACACTATCTGCCTATGGGAAGACATATTCAGAAGGAGAAAGGAGAAGAATTAATCTAACAGTCATTAAATAATACAGTTTAATTTTGTATTACATCATAGATGGGGAAAACTATGTAATGATACAACATTAGCATGACACAGTATAAATCGAAGTATTTTTAAAATTCAAATTAAGAAGTAAAAATTCTTATTCTACAAGAAAAGTAAGAGTCTGTTTGCAGTCTTCCTCCTTATGGCAAAAGACAAAGTTTAATGTCAGCATCATCCTTAGCATACTTGGTGACTGTAAACCCTTACCATCTACATTTCCATACACAACTGATATTTCTTCTTAAATCTGTCTACTTTAGAAAAAGTTTAAAATCATAAAATCATAGAATCACACAACAGCTTGGCTTGGAAAGGACTTAAAGATACCTAGTTTCTATCACCCTCTCATGGGCAGGGATCAGCCTGCACAGGACCCCCTTCGACCTTGAACACTTTCAGGGATGGGGAATCCACAATTTCTCATGGCAACCTATGCCAGTGTCTCATCAGCCTCACAGTGAAGAATTTCTTCCTAACATCTAATTTACATCGTCTTAGTTTAAAACCACTCCTCCTTGCCCTATAACTATCCGCCCATATAACAAGTCCCTCCTCCTTTTCTTTATAAGCCCTCTTTGGGTATTGGAAGGTGCTGTAAGGTCTCCCTGGAGCCTTCTTTTTTCCAGGCTTAAAAACCCCACTTCTCTCAGCCTGTCTGCACAGCAGAGGTGCTGAGCAGCCCTCTGAGCACCTTTGTGGCTTCCTCTGGACCCACTCCAAGAGGGCAACATCTTTCTTGTGCTGGAGGCCCCAGAGCTGGACACAGCACTCCAGGTCAGGTCTCACGAGGGAAGAGTAGAGGGCCAGAATCCCTTGCCATGACTCCTCCTCTGTTGCAGCCCAGGATACAGCTGGCTTTCTGGGCTGCAAGCGCACACAGCTGGCTCATATCCAGCTTTCCCCACATCACGTTCCCCAAGCCTTCTCTGCAGGATGCTCTCAATGAGTTTTTCAGGCAGTCTGTACTAATGACTGGGATTCCCTGTCCCAGGTGTAGCACCCTGCACTTGGACTTGAGGCTCTCGTGCTTCTCCAGGTCCCCCTGGATGTCATCCCCTCCTTCTGTTGTATCAACAGCACCACAGTTTAGAGTACAATTAGAATTTCCAACCAGTGATAATGAAATTTTCCCCACGTGAAATAACAGAAATCAAAAAACAAAAATAAAACCTTATGTTCTTTCAGCATACAAACCCTCCCAGAAGAGGTGACCTGGTACACACAACTGAAAATGAAAAGTCAGTCATCTTGTCTGCCCTCCCCATCAGTCCAGTGAGTTTATAATATTTGCAGAAAAGAAAAACCTAGAGAGAATTATTACAGCAGGATAAAACTGAAATAAATACAGTGCTTCAAAGGAGAGGAGTGCTAGAATACCAGAAAATGCTACATTTTTATGCACACAGAACATATTTCAGTGTCATTTTTCTGGAGAGCTGCAAAGAATTATATTTACTGTTTTTTCTGCATTTCAGAAAGCTAACTAGAATCAGTTATTCAACTGGCTTTGCAGGTAAAAATGTGAGATGTTCCCAGCTAGACAGGAAAAAAAAGCAAACTCCAAAACAATCCTAAAATAAGTTCTTTCATGCACACAGAGAAAGTATTTGATACTGATGTACATAGGTACCTCTATTAATTTGAAATTAGGTACCAAAGACAAAATAAATTAATTGCTTCACTGTTCAGGGTAGAAAGAAAACTTTATGATTTATTATAGAATCAAGTCCTCTCTTAACGACAGTGTTACACTGCTTTGTTTTACTTTCTGAGGTTCTGCTACATTTGAGAACTATCACCAACTGCTATCACTTCACAGACTGTCTTTTTAAATATGGTTAATATGAAACACTTCAAGTTAATGATTGAATGAATGAGGAGCACTTGATAAAGAAGCTGCCATTAAACTTTTCACTGTTTTTTGATACAACTCATGATGTTTTGTTTTAATTGTGGCTCTGCTATTCCAGTGTTGTAAAATGTGGAATATGTAAACATTTTCTTAAGAAAGGATGTTCTTTGATGTTTGATCTTTGTATACCTTCCAGCCTAGTCAACAAGGAAGATTTAATCTGTGAAACAGAGAGCAGCTACCAAGCAAGATCTAAGTGATGTCCAGGTGTTAGACAAATTACTTGAGAGTAGAATTGCCTTGTTAAGGTCTAAGGCTTGACATGTTTCAATGACCTCAGACCCAGTGGGAGGTTAACAAAGCCTGGGAAGAAAGATGTACCACTGATAGTGGACACAAAGAATGCAGAATTTACAGGCTGCAAGGACATTTGGCAGAACTCCCAAGAAAAGGAAGAAACTAATAAAGACAACTCAGAAACTGTGCTGAATCAGCTCCAACCAGGTAAAAGGTAATTCTGGCTGGGGCAGATCCTGATCACCAACTCACAGACCACTGTGCCAAGAAACCCCCTGACCCAAAAGAAGGGAAAGACTGAGCATGCGGACTAATTAGCATGAGAAGTCAGAGAATCATTAACCAACAGAAGATAGAATAGTAACTAATAACAGAACTATGCAACTTGTAGGCAATGAACATTAACGCCTTTGTTTGCTAAAATGTATAAATAGTAATAGGTTTTGATAGTTAGTGTGCTTGACTTGTGGAATACCACTGAGTGCCCAGACTTGTGAAACTCTGAAATAAACAGTCACTGTCTCTCTCAAGTGTGTAATTATTGGCTTGTTTCACACCAGGTAACAAATGAAATTTTTCTGGACAACAGCAATTGCCCAGTGAATTACAATCAGTCAAAAGTAAATAAACATCTTAGGCCATCAGTACTCCCAGCATTCAAGTTACTGAAATTTAAACAGATTTCAGAGATAAACAGTAATGGTTTCCAACACTGTCCAAAAGCTGCCACTGAGAAGGAAAGAAATAGGCATGGTTTCTCATGGAAAGGTTATTGTGAATATTGTGAACATATTGTGTGTGGCAGCACACTGAACTGCTGGAAGGTACACCACGTGATAATGGTGGTTGTGTTACATTTCAATTAATGATTTCAAAGTAGATCTGCAGAGGGTTTGGCATAAAACATCCAGAATAGGCAGCCTCTGGCCCTTCCTCTGCTCCTACAATAAGTGGGAAAGTCCACTTTTTCCTCTCTATGCAAACCTAAGCAGAAAACAGGCAATAAGCTGTATTTCTGTGACTAAGATTTCCTACAGCAGATAAAAATCCCCTTTTGTGGTTCAGGTCTTCATGGCCTTTTCTTAAAAAATAAAGCAGGAGTCAATTTTTTTATCTTTAGGTGCAATTGAAAGACCATGTTGTAACAGCTCTTCACACAATTATGATGATTGCAATGCTTTCCCAGCAAATGACTGATTCATTTTTCTCCACTGAGAGCCCCAAACATTAGTCTAGAGATCTAGGTCCTTCCCTAAGGACCAATAAATCTTTAATTATTTTATACAAAGTGACCTAGTTTCAATAGAAAACTGGCATCCTGTAATATTGTTAATGGTAGTTCTATGGTTAGCTCTGATTTGAACAAAAGACTTCTACAGACACAGAAAAGGCCTCTACCACATCTTTCTCTGATAGTATTTGTGAGCTAAAATCCAGTAATTGCATTTCTTAAGGCAATCAATTTGCCAGCATATATTATTAAGAAACACTGATTTGGTTCCCTTTGGTGACACAGATTAAATTAAAGGCAGGTGAACAGTGACTAGTTCAGCAAAAAAAGTCTCTATTAACTTGGAAAAATTCAACACCTGAGCTAAAGACACACAAACTCAGACCCTTCCAGAGTGGAAGTTACTATGTAGATATTTTAAGAATTCCACCTTTAGGTCTGGGTAATTCCATGTGAATACAGCCTTTCCCTTCTGCCTCATGAGAGGAGAACCGACTGACGGCCGTGTTGGTATGACCCAATGCTGGGGCTGCAGCCTGCAGGCAGCCAGTCAGTGCCACCCCTGCCACCCATCTCTGCAGAAGCACACACTGTCACAGCCGTGCAGAATGCAGCACAGGAGCAGTGAAAAATATTAAACTTAGCAAAGGCTGCTGTGGAACATCAGTGATTAGGCCACTTACCTCCCTGTTGTTCTTGTGGAAAGTGGTCATGAACACCAGAAAAGGACAGAGGAACAGAGATAAGACATGAGTACTAAAGCATGTACCTGAAGAAAATATCTTGGTCTGATATTTTATATATAAATATATAAAAATATATGTCAAGTTTCTGGTCAGCAATATCAGAGGTAATCCCTAGAAGAATGCACAGTGACAGATGCTCATTCCCTTCCTTGCAATTTGCTGCAATTAAGGCTATAGTTTCATGGACATTTTAAGCCAATGTAAACCTTAAAAAGAAATAATTCTGCCCCTACCTTGAGCCAGCACAGCTGTGGTAAACCAAAAGAGAGAACTAATTCAAGCTGAAAGTGAGGCATTTTCCCTTCTCTCTATCTTTAACATTTATTGCTTTCTCTCTGAGCCAATTCTTCTCATAATCTGTAAAATGCTGGAGCCAGCACACGGGAGAGTTTGGCAGATAAAAACAAGCTGGATATGGCAGGGGAGTAGGAAAACCTGATCTTTCAGTCACAGTGTTGGTTTCCAAAACTTTTATAAAATTAAGGCCTAAACTGTATCAGTAGCCCACTTACAGCTTTTTCATCCGCTTCTGCCTACTAAGCATCTAATGACATTTTAATGTATTACAGCCCATACACGTTTTTTTTAAAATCTAAAAACACACAGTCAAATAGATGTGATCATTTTTTCCATATTTATAAATACCCATAGTGATCTAGCTGAAAGTATAAAATTAGACAAAAATTTTAAGAAATACAGTTAATTGTACTTTACAATTTGTTGCAAACAGACCCAAGGACCAATTTTGACATTATTCTGTTTTTACATGAAGTTCCTACCTAATACATGGCGCTTTCTACTCATCATTTTTGTCTGAAGGAAGAAATTAAGACCATTTAACTTACTCTCTGTTCCAAAATACTGCTAACAATTGTATCCTCAACCCTTTACGTTTGCAGTAAATGGATGCATTTGGCAAATGGATTTTTAAATTATCTAAACTGGACAGACCGTTCCAAGAATTCCCACTGTTATCAGTTACTAGAAATACTACAGAGATTTCTAGAAAGAGGAGAGATTAAAGAAAGAGGAACAATGTAATTTGTTTGGGCACTAGATGATATTATCACAGAATCATAGACTAGGCTGAGTTGGGAGGGACCCATTAGGATCATTGAGTCCAACTCCTGGCCCTGCACAGGACACCCCAAGTGTCACATCAGGTGCCTGAGAGCATTGTCCAAATGCTGCTGGAACTCTTGTCAGGCTTGGTGCTGTGACCACTGCCCTGGGGAGCCTGTTCCAGTGCCCAGCTGCCCTCTGGGTGAAGAACCTTCTCCTGATACACAACCCTAAATCTCCCTCAACTCAGCTTCATGCTGGTTTTTTGAGTCTGTCACTGTTACGAGATAGAAGAGACCTACACATGCCCCTGTACTTCCCCTCACGAGGAAGTTATAACTGCAATGAGGTCTCCCCTCTGTCTCCTCTTCTCCAGGCTGAACAGGCCAAGTGACCTCAGTCACTCCTCATACAACTTCCCTTCAAGGCCCTTCACTATCTTCGTCGCCCTCCTTTGCCAGTGTTCTGCACATACTGTTGGATTTTCCAGCACCTGCAAGACCTTTATAGAATAATATAAAAGAAAACCAACAGGATATTTGAAAAAGCAGTGGTATGACTTGATAAGATATAATAAGGACAGAAATGGACAGATGCTAAGGCTAAGTAGGATAGGCCAGAAAAAGACAAATTGTGTCTCAAAAATTAACTTGTTTTTTTTAATCCTTCCGAACCATGGCAGAGGAAAGAAGGAATTCAGAATGATGATGAAGAAACACACTGCACTGGTGCAAACCTTTCAGTAAGTAGTTCAGCAAAAATGTGTTGGAAGCTACAGAATGATGACAGCACACGGAAAAGGTAACACATAAAATGCTTACCCCATTACACATGTTGGTTGCTGCTCTTTTTGTCACTCATACTTTTAGACAAATCAAAAGTCTGTGTCTATGCTGTAACATTGCTGTTCTTTTCCTTCTCTCTGGCCTGATGAAGTCACCATGATCTGGGAATTTTAACAAAGAATACCATACCCATCTTGGTTTCAAGTGAAGGGAAGACAAATTGATATTCAGGCCACAGTCCAAGCATGCCCACTGACCCAGTATATTTACAAATATTATATAACCTGAAGTCAGAAAATAAGATACAGTAACACCCTGAGATGTTTTCAATAGCCTTCTCAGCAATAAGCTTAGAGATACAGATATACACGTGTTACTTAAATTCAGGTTATCTTGAGAGAGATAAATAAATAGATAAATAAAATTTATTTCACACTAAAAAAATGTTGCTAAAAAGTGCTTCAATTCAGTGGAATTCTATTTATACCACCAAGAGCAAGACACACATATGAAACAGTCAGCACAAAGCATCAGAGAAGGTGTGTCTCACAGCAAGGACCATTTGAACTAGAGATACAAAACACAATGCAAGGCAGCAGTGACCTGGATTTTACCTGAATATTTTCATTTTTCCTGCCTAGAAATAATTTTCATATTAGCCAATAATACAAAAGAAGTCTGGACTGAACCTCTATACGTACATGATGCATACTGAGCAAGCCAAGACTTCTAAGAAACAGAAATTACTGCCCATGAACAGTGAATATGATGCATTTAGTAACCTCCTAGGGCATGCAATAGCAATTCAATGCAGTTCATCTGCACATTCTTCTGCCTGAGAAATTCCAGACAGGAATACAGCTGTTCATTGGCTGCTGGCCTTACAAACCACTCTCTTACGGCTTCTGTCCACATCTTCTAACTTAAACATGAAACTTGTGACTTTGCAACCCTATTACTAATCCGTGCATCACATTTCAGGCAAATACTGCACTCTAAACAATTTCAGATGCAAATTAGATAAACTGACTTCTGATAGAAGGTATTTTTATAGTAACACCTGCAAAACATCTTGATAGCAAGACATTCCTCCCAGACTATAGAGGGCAGTTTGTGCGCATTTGCCTACTCCAAAATAAAAATTGTTTGGCAATAATTTAGTTATTACAGTACTTACATCTAGAACATCTATCAAAGTATTAAACATACACTCAAACATACCAAGAGCTTCAATTACCGTGTGAGTTGAAAAGCAATCAGTTTCAAAGTTAATCTGGACAAAGTGATTTACTTATAGCATTAACAATTATTACTACTTGAAATTCTAGAAATGCAAGGAGAACCTAGCTGAAAATATGACTGCTTGTCACATAAACACGCTGTCTTTATCTAGGGATCAAAAACACAACTGTGAAAATACTGTAAATCTTGTCCAGATGAAAAAAACCCAACCTAAGGTGGTACAGATAAAAAGCTCAAGGAGAGACACTCAAACTAGCAAAGCCACATCTTGTTAAAGCATATGTCGCATGTCTACAATACTTTTAACACATGCTAGAACATACTGGATGCATTATCACATTTATTGCCTTGACAACAAAGCTAGAATTAACAGTACAGGGTAGTCCTTGTTCAAAAGAACTAAAATTCAAGAGGAAGCAAAGGAAGTGTTAGCTGTATTTTCAGATGCAATCTGAGAAGTTTTTCAGGGAAGCTAACAAAAAGCCAAGATTGTTTCAAATTCACTGCTTAACTAGAACTTCTTCCCAAATGCTGCTCTGTGCCTGGCAAAATAATTCAAATAAAGGAAAAATAAGGAAATCTTTTTAAATAAAAAGTGTTTGTAAAATAAGTTATTTGAAAAGAAAACCTTCCCATTTTTCAGGTTTCTTTCTTTTTTGCCTTGTAGCTGAGTATTAAAAAAGAAGTTTAAAGCCAGTGGAAACAGAATGTGTTGCAATAACCAAGTATATTTGTCTCCTACACGTTTTAAAAAAACACCACATTTTCTCCAGTACTGACCTTGGATACTGGATTTAGGAAGGTTCTCCTGAAAATACATTACATCGAGGTGCGCTTGGTCTCAAGTACTAAATTCTCATTGTTATTTAGCAGAAAAGCGTATTTTCTTACTGTTGTTCCAAGATATATCAGCTTCCTTCTACCAGAAAAACCCTGAGGTACACCAAAAACACTGTCCTTGCTTTTTATGTTTCTAATGCATGACATAACAATTTTATTTCTTTCTTAGAAGACTGTCATAAAAACAGTGAGGTGTTTCTAAAGGAAATACTCCTGTAAGAATTTGGTTTATTCCACATATACCATGTATGATTTCCACAGTTCCTAGTCTTTAAAATAAAG
This sequence comes from Gymnorhina tibicen, assembly GCA_013399875.1. NCBI lineage: Eukaryota > Metazoa > Chordata > Aves > Passeriformes > Artamidae > Gymnorhina > Gymnorhina tibicen. The sequence continues at coordinate 323,262 of VXAZ01005920.1, read as the reverse complement.
ACTTAAGGCCAATAAATAATTTTCTCTTCATCAGTAGATGAAGAGTGTGAAATTAATTATTTTATGTCCTCACTAACTTATTAATGTAAACGCTCTGTTTAGGATGCAATAATATATAAAACCCAGCAGCAGTGAATTAAAAGAAGGACTGATATTCCCAGCTACTCACAGATTCGTTTTTTTAGGAATATGTTTACTACTATGAGTTGAACTTATAACTGGACTGTACTTGGTGGACAGAACATAACCTTATCAGACTTGTACAAGTTTATCTGAGAAAAAAATTTCAACAGCAATTATGAATATGAATTATGCTCTTCATGTCTTCAGCTAGGGCTTTCATTCATTTCAAACCATGGTCTGTTCTAGATGTGCATATGCACCTCCAGCAGACATAGCACTGACAACATATTTGGAACAGAACAGAACTTCACCTCTGGTGTGCCCCCACACATTCACAGATAAAATGCAAGGCTACACTAAGAAACACAGCTCATGATGTAACAGAGAGAAGGTGAAGAGTTCAGCATGTGAAATTCAGTCCTGACTAGAATCATAGACTGGTTTGGGTTGGAAGGGACCATAAAGATCACTGCCACCCCTGGCCATGGGCAGGGACACCTTCCACTAAACTGGATTGCTCAGAGCCCCAACAGCAGAATGAACCTCACAGTGCCAACAAAATGCTTTTTGAGTTCAAAATGTTAAATCAAGGCACTGCCAAGAATCTTTTCAATCTATGTGACTGCTGTGTATAACCAGTAACATATACAGGTACATCTAAATAAACACATACAAATATGCATCCTGCCAACTATATGAAAAAATGTCATTTTTGACTGCAGGTCATAGTAAGCCCCTACAAAGAAATTGATAAAGATGTTTAAAACCTACCTGAACTCTAATGTTAGAAAAAGGGCATTTGTGGGGGTTTTTTGTTTGTTTGTTTGTTTTCCAACCTTTTGCATGGAAACCAGAAGTGAGAATAATGTCCCTAGAAAACTGTACTTATAAATAATGGTAGACATATAGAGCAGTAATATAAATTAAAAATAATATTCCCCATCTCACTAAGGAACACTGCTTCTATAAATTATGTCATGAACTTCTAATTTTAATGTAAATCTAGCCATTTGAAAAAAAAGGCCAAGCGAATCTACTTATTGCTATAGAATGAATACATTTCCTTTACTCTCTTTGTGATTGTGATATAATGCAAAATTATGTATTTTATTTTATAGATTTTTATAACTAACATCATCTATACTCTTGCAGAAACACCCTTCAAGATTATATCCTAAATCAGGAAAAGTCAGTCACTCTTTTTATAACTTTATCTTATGATTAAGATACAATAGATTAGTGAAAACTGTAATGTACATATTTCAAGTTTATTCCAGTTTGACTTGTTAATTAATATTTTCATTTTTAAAAAACCCACCCCACCCTACATAACAGCAATAAAATCAAAATTAATTCCATTAAAGATGGAATCTTATGTTTTCATTGTCTTGTTTTAAGCATAGCACTGAAAAGGTGGACAAATCAGACTACTGCTGCCAGTCAACATAGACTTTATGGCAGCCACATATTAGATTAAACTACAGAACTATATTTAACCCAGGAAGATAGGGTCCCATTTATGTAATCCTACTTTAGGAGGTTCTAATGAGTTACTGCAGCCTAACCCAGATATGCCTGCCAGCAAGTTCCCTGCTCTCTCATGTCAACTCAACGAAGAGAGTACAATTTCATTGTAAAAATTGCTGCACGGCACAAAGAGTACTTTTGTTAAACATGGCAATCATCAATATAATCAATAACCTAAAAATAAACTTCTGCCAAATTTAGCCCATCTTTATAACACAGAATCTTTACCTTTATGTGTACTGCATTTGCTATATAACTATAGTCAGTGTTACTAAGAAGAGATTCCTAAGGCAGGGGAATATGTAGTCAATGGAATTAGGTAAGTAAAAAAAATTGGTAAGTTCTTTGACACTAGAGCATTCACTTGAGAGAGCAGATGCCTACATTTACAAGTCAATGAACACATGCAGAAATTACTGAAAGATGCTTTAGGACTCAAATTATATGTTAAGTGAGTTATTATCACAGTGGCCTCTTTCTGCCTTGAAAATCTACCAACAAGGATGCTCATCCATCTTAGAAATGTCTTCATCTTTCAGAGAGCATCCTCTGAGAGTCGGGCTTCCCCAGCTGAGGGTCCTGCATCCAGCCACCTGCCCGGCAGGCACATATGGCACGTGGGGATCAGCAGGACCGGGGCGAGCGCCGGTCACGCGGCAACATCTGCCGGCTGATCAAAAGTGGCACTAATGAAATGCTAAAAGCAGTTTAGTTCACTCCTGCATGCTGAAAGACAGCTGTAGTGACAAAAGGTGTATGGGAAAAGCACCACATTAATATTATAGATGGTAAAAGGAGCAGGGAAAAGGATGAAGCTGTTCAGAACATGCTTTCTGACCCAAGTCATCTACTGTAAACAGCTTGCCAAATACAATCATACTACTGCTTGAAATCAAGAACAGCAGGAAATGCAAAACAGTGATGTAAGAAACAAGGACAGGAATAATACTACTAAAAACAGAAGAAATAGTTAAGAATTCATCATTACAATTTGTCATTGCATCACACAACTTCAGTTCTTGTCATTTACAGATCTGGCTGTGTTTAAAGGATTCTTAACTTGAAGTTCATCTCAACAAATGATTCCAACACAAAAAATGTCTATGTATAAAAAATAGTTCAAATTTCAGTGTCACTAGGTGCTTTCTCTACATTGTGTCTGCTGATACTGCAAATACAGGAAAAGCACTAAAAATGCAAAGAGATGTCATTTCTGAACATCATATTTTCTCTGGGGCATTAGGATGCCTTTCTCTGTCATTATATCAGGTCCACAGATTTCAAGATTCAGAGCACAGCAACTATACTAAGCATGAAATACAGCATTCCCAAAACCAAACAAGGCCAATAGACCATAAACATAGTATCTTGGCTTCAAATGCTAATTACTTCCCTGCAAAGCTGAAGTCCAGTGGGAAGTTCTTTTACTAATTTAGCTCTTCACAAAGGAAACAATGAGGTGCCTCAAAGATAAACAGTTTAAATTTGTTTTATTTAAATATCTTACAAAAAAACCTTGATGACAGGAAAACAACAAATAATGGCCTCCAATCTACCAGAAATTCTGGCACTGACTTGGTTGTTCACATGCAACACATTAATTTTCATGCAGCTCTCTCTGGGAGAGAGGGAGACGTGAGTCCTCCTCCAATGACCCGGTCATATAGATGAACTGCAGAAAAGGGGCCAGGCACTGAACCATCTCACAAGCACCTATGGCTTTATGTACATCACATACTGCACAATGAGATGAAAGATTGAGAAGGAAAAGTCTAACAGTTAATTTTCTCTAAATGTGGCTTTGATAAACTGAAAGACTGATTTTTAGCATTCTTCTCAAGCTCAAGAAAGCTAATCTGTACATCAAGGGAGGAAACAATAAAATCAGTGGAAAACCTGGCATTAAACAGTGACTCAGCATTCTGACTGAGCCTCAAGCTCTGAATAAACTATTTATAACATATTCAAAATTTAGAAGGGTGATTGCACTCACTCAAAGAGAAAAAGAAAAAATATTAGTAAGCCAGTGGTAAGCTAACTAAAAGCAAAAATCAGAAATTAGAAAATAAGTAGCTTGCTATTTAAAGAAAGAAGAAAAGGTCACTTTTCTTAGTGTAAGGGCAAGTCAGAAAGAAATCATCTAACAAAAACACTGTAAATACTATGGAAATTTAAAGTCATCCAACATGACATGATCTTCAAGTAAAAAGCTGATACTGAATTCAGAAAGATAAATCCCATGCTTAGTACCAGTAAAATTTATTATAAAATATATTTCTTCGGCATTATAAGGGTAAATTTGAATCTGATTACTAACATTTATTATTACAAATGCATAAGATAAAGACATATGAATATTCATAAAAGTGCATTACACAAATGCAAGATGATCTGTGCAGACTGAAATATATATTCAATCCTACAAAGAAAGATAATCTCAATGGAAGAAAAGAAGCAATTATGTAAAAAGGAAATGCAGAATGAAACAGATACCAGATAAAGCTGAAATTCAAGTTACACAGGAGGCTTAGGTGCTTCATGAATAAAGAAGGAAGAAAACCTCAGTAAGTAAGAAATCACGCTACGAAGAAAAAAGAGGAAGAGCATCAACTAGATATACAATATTATGGAAATTTTTGTATAGAGACATAAAATATCAGCATATAAATTTTACTTACCATAAAGAGAATGACTTTTAGCCAGGTTAGAAAATGCAAAGCTGAGCTCCAGCTTACAGGTCAACATTATGAACAAGGCATCTTCCTACTGGCTCAGTATCTTGTCCAGAAGGATGACAAAGGAATTTATTCCTTTCCTGACATGTAGATAGGCAGAAGAATAACTAAACAACCACCAGTTCTGAGTACACTGCTTTCTGCCTTATCAGGAACAGGATGATAGTTTTGTCTCCTTGACATACTTCCATAGCCAGTGCTCCAAACACAGACTCAGGAAATCAAATTCCCCTGGCATTAAAAGATGAAATAAATCTCTGCACAGAGACTATTATTCCCCACACATATACTCAGGAACAGAAGCAGAGTCAAATTCTGATCCAGCCGGCAGATTGTCTCTTTGCTAGTTGCAGTGATGTAGACATCAATTCTGAACTGTATTGCTCAGCATCACTACAGGCATACCCAAGGCAAAAATCACTCAAATATACAAGTCTGGCCACATACTGTGGGTTAAGGCCCCTGTGAAACCCAGTGCTGTTAGAATACTTTTTCTTGTAGTAAATATAATTGATTGTTTACATGATTTTCAACACAAACACCACAGCAGTCTACTCCAACATTACAAAACCAGAGAAAGAAACAAAAAATGTAATGAAAGTAAGTAAGCTTTACTGCTTAAGTAATGAAGCTTTGATATTTAACTGATTTGCTTGAAACTATGAATTGCCAAAACCAAAATATTGTTTTAACCTGACAGTCCCATTGAGACCAATACTGCATACTACACTGCAAGCTTATTCTACGCTGTTTATCAGAAAAATACTACTAACAGCATGCAGAAAAGATATCGCCAATACAGAGTTGCCTTTGAACCTCTGCTTGACATGGTTACAGGGTAAAGCTTCATTTTCACATCTGCATAGGTACTACTCAGTCTAGTTTGACGCCCAGATGACAGAACCCAGGGTTGACAGCCTTCAGTGCCAGCTCTACAAATCAAGATTTCCTGCAACTCATTTCCAACATTCCTCTTGGACTCAGGTATTTATTAGTTTATGTTTAAATAAACAGCATTTAAGTCTTCAACCACCATTTTCCCAACATCCTTCTCACCTAAGTCAAACAACCCTAGATACCACAATGCAGAATATCAGCTAACCAGAGAATCACAGAACATACTGCTCCAACTGGATCTATAAGCTTCATACAGCACAGAAGATGGTGCTGGCACATACTTCAAAAATATCTGAAAAAATAAGAACTCCCTAAGTGATGGGATGAAGTCTCTGTAAAGGGGTGTCAAGCTAGAGTGCATTTGAACTTGTTTGGCTGCAAGTCAAAAGGACAGCAGTGGTCAAGGAGAGAAGACCAGGAACAAACCAGGGGATCTGCAGTCAGAGAATGGTGAGTACATGTGCAGGACCAGGTTCCAAAAGGAATCATTTTTGCTGCCAGTGAGCTGTAACATCTCAGTGGAGTATACAGAAAATATTTACCTAAAAAAAAAAAATCGGAAACAAATCCAGAACTACTTGACAATTTTCCATAGAAAAGAAATTATTAATAGTCACAGAAGCCTTGCTCAGGAATTTTAACACATGTGTTTCAAGCCATCTCTCTGCTCTTGATGTTTTGTTTGATCAGTCTAGTACAATTTTATGTGTTACCCCAGAAGTGTCACAAGACAGAACTTCAGTGTACCACAGGTCTCTAAGTTAATATCCACCTACAGCACATGTAGAGGAGAGGCCTGCAGTTTGCTTCAACAGATTCAGAACACAATCAGGTTGACTCTCACCTTCCCAAATTTATTTTAAGATGAAATGTTTATCGTCTCTGTAACAATGGCTTTTACAAAGACAAAGAGTGAGTTTATGATGAGGACAGCAGTGACTGTGATCTGTACCAATGGTGTTTGCATGCAGTACCTTCAGGCAGCTAAATGCATGTGACATGCAGCATTTCCACCAAATACCTTGGAGCCAAGAACAGTTTCAAAAGCTACAGCAAAAATTAACAGCAAAGTTCTCAAAACATTAAGAACAGACAATTGATACTTGGAGAAAGTTAAATCCTATTTGCCAAAAACAGATAAGACCTCAGCACCCAGTGCGTAACATCTGAGGATTTCCACACTGATGTAGGTCTGCTGAGAACTACCAAAACATGAGCATTATTTTCCCTGCTTATGTGCTCCATGAAAAATGGAAGCTGTAGGCATGCATGTTACTGACAGAGCCATTCAGAAAGACCAGTCTCAAAACTGACTCTCTTCATGTGTTCAGTAGGCAGGAGCACCCACCACCTGCACAACTCACAGCAGCGAACACTCACTTCCCAATACCCAACTGGAGGCTCACAGCCCTGTAGTGAACTGATAAACCAGCACTCTCAGGGCAGTAGTCACTGCCTTCTTTACTGCCTAAGCCACCTCACTGGCAACAACGAGGGAAACACTGCATGCACACACTGCGAGAATTCCCCCGCTTCTAAGGCACAGCCATTTCTTGTCAGCCAAAACCTACCAGGGACTGGGATGCAGTAAGAATGTACCACCTGTCCTGCACCCAAAGTGTCAGTCTATTAAGAGTCCACAGCAATTATCAACACGGGCAAAACCACATAGCCAGGAACTGTGGTCTGGCAGGTTAGCACACAGAAGATCCCCATCATGACCAGTCAACAACTCCAAATTCAGAAACAAACACAGAATTGCTTGTGCATTTCCAGTGCCTTCTATATGTTGTCTCCACCATCTGGAAAACTCCATCCAGGTCTGAGGTCTGCCATCAAATAGAACAGACTCAAGCAGAGAGCACACATAGTTGGAGGTCAAATGCATGAGTGGATGAAGAATACAGCTCCCCAAACCCATAGAATTCTACTGAAAATGCTAAGAAATAAGTTCTATGGCAGTTCAAATGAAAGGGCTTAGCACATAAACTAAAGACAACCAATGAAGTCCTAACACAGGCAAGGATGATACAAAGCTTTGTGACATGGATGTTCACAGGTAGGTTTAATGGGTTCAGCACTACAACACAACCTGATTAAATTTATTCACATTGAAATTCTGAAGTTTACTGTGTTAGTTTCACACTAATATAGAGAGATACTACTACAGAAGAAGGTCTGTGTACTTCATCAATCACTAAAGTTTTAGTCTGGGGCTCCAAAAGTCACATCTATCTACTTAAATCCTTAGAATACATACAAGCATCAACTTACAGTCCCATTTTTCAGGGCAGGTTTCATCAGTCAGAAACACCTGCAGCATGGGCCATGCTAAAAGCTGGGGGAAAAAATCCAAAGTTCAGACTTTACTGCAGATTATTTACTACATAATCACAGCCCCAAAACTGTAGCAGCTCTTCCCATGCACAGAGGTCAGGGTCACAATGAGCGCAACTACTATTGTCAACCTCACTGCCTAGACTGGTTGTTATTTACATCCAGTGTAAATTCGGAACACATGCAATCAAGTTGATGAATGTATGGGTGATGGAACCATGTTATACAGACTGTAGCTGAGATCAGAATCAAATGAGTCAGTATCAAGAGGGTTCTTATTTTTCTGCTTAAAAATCTACAACCTTTGCAAGGGAGAAGCCATGACAACACTTCTATCACCCACAGAGTGGGGTATATCTCAGGCAATATGAAACAGGAAAAAGAAAAAACAGTTTGTGTAATCCAAAACCCCCAAAAATAAGAGTTTCATATTGCACAGTTTCATTGTTAAAGAATGTATCTCAGACTTAATGATTCCTTCCACATTAAAAAAAATTATATCAGAAAACAGAATGACATGGCTTAATCTGTGCAGAACATGCACTCCTCCATCACGACAAAGCACAACAAAATAAGAACATGTAGCATTTTGACATCAACAAAGCTGCCTACACAGACGCCCACTCTTTCTTATTTTCTCTGCAGCATATTCTTTAACTCACTGATTTCCTTCTGCATCTTTCTCACCATTCTTGACTTACCTACTTCCCATACAGCTTCTTCAGACTTGTTTTCACATGAAGACTGACCATGGAAACAGTTACTCCCTTATAGACAGTTCAGAATACAGCATCCATTTTAGTTTTTCCTTCTCCCAATATATTTATATACCAATAAAAATAATTTCCTTGAGAAAGAGAGAAGTTATTCCAGAGTATGTGGAGCAGGAGAGTTATTCCGCAGATCTAAGCTTCATGCTGTGATAGATTCACACACTTGGTCCCACCTCCCAGTAAGGAGCTGGCAATTACTGTATTCCAGTGCAGGACCATGGATTTTCTCCAGCTCCCTTACTCCACATGCGAGTTACAGCTGATTGTGGCAGCTGAAGCAGCAATACATTTTTGTATCAGATGTGCAAAAGGTAGACATACTGGGTACAAAAGAGCAAACATGCAGTATATACTGGGGGGTGGGGTTCTGCAGATTAGAATTACCATTCTTGACAATCATGGCTCTGCTTTACTGATTTTATATTGACAGATCTAAATCTTAAGAAATGCACTGTATTTATCACCTCAAGTGATAAGGGAACACATCTCACTAAAGGTTTTAGATATTTCTTTGCTTTGTGTAAGTAAATAGCAAATAATTGGAATCCTGTGTTGCTTTTGTGCTATTTGAAGAATTAGCCTCTCTCAGTTCCTGGACAATATATATATTAAGTACACTAAGTGCTGTGATTAGAGCTTAAACACTGTTTAAATCAGACACATCCCCAACACATCCCCTCATAAAGCATAATTTGTCATTATTATGCAATTATGTTAAAAGTGCTATTATGCGGGTATCTTCTATTTTACCCAGTTCACCAGACATGCTCTCTCCACAAACAGATTTATCTGTATATTAATTCTTGGAGTATATTCTGAGTGCACATTTATGAATGCACACAAAATTCTCAGCATTTAAATTTTTACTCTTAAAAACCACAGCTTTTTTAGCCAATACCTAGATTCCTAATAACTCACTAAATAGACAGACTAAATCTAGCTCAGATATACCTAACCGTGGCTATAGTCATGGTTCCCTACTCTCATGAAGAAGTAGGCATCTACTTTCTAGACTACATGTCATCTAGGAAAGGCTAAGGTGAAAAGATGGAGAAAAAAAGTAGAAAAAAACATAAAAAATATTTCAGGCTTTCTTACACAATGGACAGTAGCAAAAAAAAATTAAATTTGCAAACAATAATATATACATATAATATCTGTTATTGACATAAAGGCAGGGTTGGTGCAATTAGCTCAGTGCAGGAAAGCTTTGGGTTTTTACTGCAAGAGGTAGTAATAGCCCCAACCTCCTGGCTGGTTGAATGTAGAATCTAAAAAATTCTGAGAAACTTCAGCTTATGATGGCGATCTATTAAAAAAATCCAAACAAAGCCAGACAAAACCCCAAATAAATAAAAAACAAAAAACCCACCACCAAACCAAACTAGAAAACATTAATAAAGGGATATCATGAGTTGTCAGGAACAAAATAGTCCAAAAGATTCATTTTTCAAGGTGACTCATTGCAAAGAACACAAGTTCAAGACATTCACCAGGGAAACTTGATTAAAAATACAAAAAAGGCTCATCTAACCTTCACAATCAAGCATATACATCTTGAGTTCTGGAGCAGGAGATTTATTTTCAAGACTTCAACCTTTTTTACACATGCAGTTTGGAACTGGCCAACAAATGCAAAAATTAGTCATAGGGAACTGAGAGACAGCAGAAGAATTTAAGGCCCATTTCCATAGGAAGCCAGGCTACAGAAAATGTAATTAAAGTTTTTAGTAAGAGTTTGCTATTTTACTAAAAAACTCAGAATTACCAGAACAGCAAATAAGTGTTGGGGCACAGCACCCCATCCTCCCTCCCATCCTACGTGGTAGAGGCCGAAGCCTCATACAAAAGCTAATAGGATGATTATCTTGAGAAGGATTATGCTGCACAGAGAAGCTGAAGTCTGCCTTTGTGAGAATTAAGTCCATCATCCTTACTGGTCACCTGAATTATTTTATTTTGCCACAGCGCAGATAGATTATCACTTGGTCTTCCTTAAAAAGAGTGAAACTCAAAGAACATCAATATAAGAAGATGGAATAAAATGTATTTGCAGATCTTTTTTTTTGGTTTAACAAATAGGGAGTCCAGAAAAGGATACAAGAGGAAAAAGTAATTAATTCTTTAATAAGAAATAAAAGTCTGCCACACTAAATTAGCGGAGTATAATTATAATATACTTTATACCAACAAGCTCAGCAATGAATGATTGAGACATGATCTGTTCTACAGGAAATGCCAAGATGTGACTCAAGCAGATCAATGTAAGGTAAAAACATTGTGAAAGTGGTGCTTTATACCTTGATATGGAAAAAAAAGGTCTATTCTTGGGGTTTCATTTCTCATTTCTAAGCAACTTAGAGAAGGAGCACCTGCCAACATACTCTCTCCATCCTGACAGGGACAAACATCCAGATAGTGCTGAAAGAACTACATGAAGCAGTAACTCCAAAATCAGAGAAGTACTTGCAGCTTAGGGACTTAAACAGAATGAGAACCACTGTCTCACAAAGTAAACGCTTCACCCTAGAAACACGTCCTGATTAGACTCAGGGTAGACATGCATCACATCACCACAAGTATTTATAAACACGGATAATAAGCTTGTTCAGAGAATTAGCAGTTCACAAGAAAACAAGGCTTGTACCTTCAAGTAGTAGTTTAAATGCAAGCTAGTGAGAAGAAACGCAGAATATTGGACACTTTTTTGCATAAACAGAAGCATTACAGAGTAATAAATAAACAGCTACCAGATGCTGGATACTGCTCTAGATAGAAAATAGAAAAAGAAAATGAAATCTCAGCCTCATAATCACTGACATTTTGGAAAGCCTTACTAAAATAGTCTACTTTAGTTAGATAAGATGTTCCTTGTTCTGACTGTTGAAGAAGAGGAATAAGGTAATTTTGGAAGAATCCATGGAAGATTGTTCTACAGTGGCCCACTCTTACTCTTACCGTATCAACAATAATAGTAACAACAATAACAGCACATCAGTTTTAATTACACCAACATAGCACTTGGCTCACGTCATCTTCAAATAAATGGATAATGTTAGGATTATATTTTAATGTGTTATACTCACGGGAGAAAATTTTAAAATCACCTCCTCACCTGCACAGCAAAGTCAAATCAATCAGATATGCAGACACTGTGCATAATGAAGGCTGAAAACCATGTTGACCACAGCCAAAGGGACACCATTTACTGAGGTTCCACCCAGGAAGCCAAGCATTTCATCTGTGGCACATGCTGAGCATCAGTGCTAAATCAAAAGTGAAACTGCAAAATGCAGCTCTGTGACTCTACTGACACTTCCTTCCTGGATGGAAAGGTAAGAGCTATCACAGAAGCAACTAAAAGCTTTCAATAACAATGTCTTGTCAAAGACAATTGAAATGGAGGACAACTGTCAGTTATCCAAGAGGATGAAAGTTAAATTTAAAAGGCACTAGGAAATATGAAAAAAGAAATTCTGAAACAGCTCTCATTTCCCTTAATGTCACGGTAGGGGACTAGAAAATGGGCAACATGGTGTTAAGATGGACTAAAAGTGAGAAGAAAACTGAACAGAAACTTCAAAGAGTTAGGAGAGACATCTTGATCCTCCTACAGTTGTGGCTACATTCAGCATTTAGTAGAGAACAAGTAAGCAACACATGAACAAATACACGTAATATAAATAGCTCCTCTCTTAATTCCACACTGATTACAGAATGCCAACTTGCAGATTAAATATATAGGTTTTTAAAAACATCTGCAAGAAACAAATGAACTAATATTTACATCAAAGTTCTCTTATTATCAAAACAAAACACAGATGTCCTTCAGCCATCTTCCATTAAAAAAAAAGTAAAGCCAAAGCAAAGCAAGTCAGTGTTGACTGTTTGAGGATGACGTAACTACTACAAAAAAGTCTGTTCACTACTTCTGAACATTTAAGTGATTTTTCCTTCACTTTCAGACTTTCACCTCCAGAAGCTGGTTTCAGTTTATTGGGTTATTCAGCATGTTAACAGGACAGCACCAAAACAACTGCATGTGTATGTATGTTTGTTTATGTTTTTATAAAATCTGCATTAGGCAACCCTCTCTTAAAACCAAGGATATAAAGATAAATTAGAAATTGCCATTGACATGTAATTTCCCATTGTCAACAAGAGTGACTACAAGTTTCTGTGCCTAACAGAACAAAAATAAAATAACAAAATTCCCACTGTATTCCTCACTATATCAAGCACCTTATCCATTCCTGTCTAACTTAACAGCTCCAGGTGGGAACTTCGCAAATACATCTGCTCTTCATGTGCATTTATGCATGTGTTTGAGAGCCGATATAGTAAAGAAAGAATGCATCAAATCCAAAGGTAGCTGTGGGATTAAATGCCAGATCTATGAGCTTGGATTGTGTTGAGAAGAAAAGGGGAAGACCTCACCTACCACAGCACATGGCAGAAGCTTCTCTTCAGCTGCCATTCTTATTAGACACACAAAGAGATGAAATATTGCAAGTAAGGAAGCAACCAAGTGTTAGCAATCTCTAAGAAAGGCCTACAAAAGCATTCCATCTGCCAAAGAAAGAGTTCTATGATTTATAATAATGTACAAAGGATGGCAGTATCCTGGAAAAAGAATGAATAAAAAATAAGTTTAAACTACACTATGGTTCCATTTTGCCCCACTGTCAATGAATCTATACCACTTTATTTGAATTACTATCAATTTTTCCCTCTTACTGAAGTTAAAAAAAACTTAGCAAAAATTAAACAGAAGTAACAAAATTTGCATACAGGAGTAAACTTCCCAAGATGGAAAAACCCCACTTTTTTAGATCATTAACTCAAGATATTTTATTGTATCATGTGAATAAACTATGAAACAATGACCATGAAACGGATTTTCCTTACCAATGCTGAGTAACATTGCAATAAGTACCCTAAATCATCAATTGTTCTAAATATGGAACTTTTTTTTAAATGAGATACAAAAGAAATGGAATGCATTTGTGCATATCAGTACACAAAGCTGCAATTAAGGCTGAATATTGTGCCTTCAAAATGAAGTAGAACAGAGTTAATGAAAGTTGAGAGGAAAAAAAAAGCAGGATTACAGACAAGGACATGAGGAAGGGTTTGATGTTTTCTTTGCTTGATGCCAGAGCAACTTTGGTTCAAAATTAATAAATGGAGATGCAATAATCAGTGGTACCTGTCCATATATCCTCTTAGACAGAGGCAGCATGCAACCAACCTTGCTTCGATACAAAGGGGCAATCCAACCTCACATTCTTCAGTATTTTCTGTTCCCTGACACATTTATGCCAGCTTCATCTGGCCTTGCACTATCCAGAAATACAGCCCAGGCCCATTTCTTTCTTCACATACTTGCCACTCCTACACCTCCCATCTTCTATCATAATCTAACCAAAATGTTCTACAAGAAAAAAATCTATACATGAAAGTAACTATAAACATGTGCATATCATAAACATTTGACAAATAATACTTACAGGCAGAAACTGACAACAGAGCTGGGATGAACTGTAACAAAGATGGTGCTGCAGACATAAATGTACTAACTATGGAAAACAAAACGTGAGCTTGAATGAGGTGGACCTCTAAGAGAAAAATCTTAAGGAACCTCTCCTCCGTCAGTGCTTACTGCAATTAACATTTTAACAGAGCACATCTCTTTCAATTCAAGCCTCATTTATGCCTCAGGTTCAATACATGGCCTCTTTTGAGGGTATTTCCAACTCTTGCATTCCTGTAACAACAATCTAAGACACTAAAGGAGCATGCATTTAAGTGGAGAGTGAGTGTTGCTCAGAGCACTTCCAAAAAGCAGATGGAAATAAAAAGCCTTTATCTACATGCAGGAGAACTTAAATATGTTAGGCAAATCTCTACACCAATGGCCTCTTACAGTACTTGCGTCTCAGCCTGTAGCAGACAAGCTCCAGTGCCTCAGTGAAGGAGTCCTAGGGTTGGCCTCCTTGAACTTGCAGAGCACCTCTCCAAACAGTGGTCTCTCCACCCATAAGAAGAATCACCTCTTCTACAAGATGCAAGATTTTTGGCCTTTCTGTTTAAATCTCCAATGTATCTATTCACTTGGTATTAACAACCTAACTACGTTCCCACCCATCCACAAACAAAAACCTCAAACCTCAAAACACCCCACACTACTTCAGGTGCAGGAAACAATGTCATCCCAGTAGACCAAGAAGTACAAACAGAGTAGAGACTGAAAACAAATGTTCTAAGCCATACAGAGTACCCCAGCTTCTGTATCGCAGTAACTAATTTTAGCATTATTAACAGTAAGGCATGTGTTTTTTCAATGCAGAACAAAAACACCATCTCAAAAGATAACTAAGGCAGAATTTAAAAGTCTTTAGAAAACCTTCCTGCCTAAATGCACCATGAATTAGTGTGTCTTACAATCACAAAACATTTATTTTCAGCGGATTTTGGAAAACCAACACAAAGATATTCACCCCTTCCCATATAAAACCTGAAACTGAAGCTGGCATCTCACAGAGATGAAACACAGCAGACCCTAATAAGCATTACAGAATTCAACTCCTGCATAAATACATAGGCACATCAAGCTTACTGTCAGTGAGACCAGCCGTGTAAGAAGAGACATTACTGTGTCTATGGGATGGGTTCTAAGCATAGGGCAGGGATCTCATGGAGCAAAAGGAATCTCTGAATGAAGTGGGTCTCAATTCCTTCCCCATTACAAAATTTGCTAGGATTTCTTTTCTTTCTTCCTCTAATAATTCTATTAATTTTAAAATAAATAAATACCGTCAGTTAAAATCAACATCATTTCTTAGGATTGTCTGATTAGGCACTGTGGTGCATGGAAGTCATCAGTCAGGCTAGTAAATATATAAATAAATAACAAAAATAATTCTTGCTTGTTAGTTAAGCCTGTGTTCACTCCATCCTCCTCTAATTCAGAGATCCTGTAAATCTGCAGTGACTTGCAGGCCTAGCCACTGCTTTAAGGGCTGATGGAAAGAACTTTTTTTAAAATCTCACCCATTCACTAGAACAAACCAGTCTTGATGGGGAACCAAGAGAGAAAGATTACAGTGTGTGCAGATACTCCTCTCATCCAGCCCCCTGGAGTGATCTGTTCTGTAGTGTTGCCATAGAAAATGGAAAGGAAGCCTCCAATTAGGGACGAGGTCACATTTAAGCAGAGATATTATGTAAATATCAGCCAGCCAGCACCCTGCAAAAAAAATAAATAAAGGCCTCATCCTGCCAGCCCTCCAAGGGCAGGCCTCGGGTTTGCTCCTGGAACACCCCTACCAGCAGGACCCCGCTTGCCGGAGCAGGTGGCACCCCCGGACGCTGCCCCGGGGACCCCCGGCACGGCAGGTACAGCCCGGGAGGGGGCGGGCGGCAGAGCCCTGCGGGGGCCGGGATGCTCCGGACCGTCATCCCGCGGGTACCGGCGGGTGGGAGAGCACAGGGAGCCCCCCGGGGCTCTCCCGGAGCCTCCGCGGCCGCGCCCCGGCCCGCTGATGGCTGCGGGGGAGTTGCGGGAGGGCGGGGGCCGGCGGGGGACCGGCCGAGCGGGCCCCCTCGGCGGGCGGGAGCCGTCTCGCCTCGCCTGGGGACAGGCAGCCCTTGCCCCGCCAAGGACCGACCGCCCTTCCCGAGGCTTCCTCACCCGTCGGGTCACCGGCACGCACGGGCGAGCGCAGAGGGGCACAGCCTCGCCCCGCCCCGGGATGCACTTTTTTCCCTTAGGCACCTCGTACGACCAAAGTCTCCGAGTGCGGCAGCATCCTCCCTCCATCCCTCCACCCATCCGTCCTCCCTTCCCTG